>VJOZ01064281.1:0-12318 GCA_009801055.1 Stichopus horrens
AGGTGGTATCTTTTTTTTCATTGAGACTGAAATGTTCAGGGCAAGAGTAATAATAAGAGACTTTCTCGATAGAAACAATGTAAAGCTTGTACCTTGATTTATGCTAATGCTCGATCCCGTCATCCGGTTTGCTAACTCGCTGTGTTAGACCAATCGATGAACACGTACTCGGTGCGTACAGACTCTAGTCATTTCAAGGGTAAGATAAAAATCTTCACCAGAACCCATTACAACTACTTACTCGACATTACGAACGTGACGGAAATTTCAAAAACAAAGAAAAAATCCCTGAGAAATCTGTCTCGGGAAATGTCAACACCTATTTTAAAGGACATAGGACAGAAGAGTGACATATCAAGGCAAACAGAATTGGCCAGAATCAGTAAGGGAAAAAGGAAAGAGAAATAATGCTGAATATCGAAGGAATTTGGAGGTTACGCGTGGATGTAAAAAAAGCTCGAAGAGAAAGTGAGAGAAAATTGAGTATTCGGAAATGTAGACTATGATATCAGTCGTTTGCAGCGTTGATCCTGTGTGTATGTAGACCTGCAGTTTGGTTTTGGATTGAGAAGTATATTTTAATCGCAACGTGCACATTTAGAAGTAATTCGTATGGACCTTAATTTAATTCATTCTTTATAGATAAAATGCCAATGCAGTTTGAACACGAAGTTGACTGTAAGGAAGTTCACGCTTTGGTGAAAATTCGTTGTCGACAAGTTGTCACCATTATCAACAAAACCTCAACATGTACGTTATCACGCCGGGTGTGATGTCTCCCAAGGAGCAACTGCGCATGCGTGAGATGTGTCACTACTGGGTGTAAACCGAGACATGATCAGGACAAGAGATTTGTCACAGATTCCGGTGCATCATTGTTATTGCACATGGTGTCATGAAAAAATGTAGGACGGGTAAGAGCGGGTGGGACTGTGGACTCGGAGGCGAAAACGATGATGGATTGTAGGAGGAGCATGACAACCTGTAGCCTATATGTCTCACGCCATTTTGGACCTCTTCAATCAATTTAATTTATAGCAAGTAACGTCAAAATTGGCATTTCGGCAGCTTCAATGATTTTCATTGTTTAAGGTCGTATGCAGTTGACTACACTAACTTGAACCCGAAATGCGACACAGCCACTATACCATGAAACACCGGATGCCAATAAGTATCTTTCACGCTTGGAAACGTGCGTATCAAAGTACATTGCCGTCAGTCTGTGTTTTCCCACATAGTACTAGCAAGGTCGAAAACCGGAGGATTGCTGAACACCGGTTACCGGTATATTGATTAGCAACCCTAGGTGCCGATTTGTTTTGTGAAACATGCGATATCATATCCGATTAATACTCGAAAAAGGTAATTGTTCTGTTCTCTTTTTTGTTTGTTTTTTTGTTTTATTTTTCATTACAAAAACAGGTAAATCAACAGAAGACAGGAATAATTTGACCACTCTTATTCTTTATGTTTTCAATATTTGCTTTGATGCGATCCACTGGTTGATAACCGCTTCGGTGTCGTTCGAATGATGGTGGGNNGGGGGGGGGGTATGTGGAGGGGAGTCCCCCTCCCTTTTAAGACTCATTGCATGCAATACGATACCACACGGCCCGAATTTGTTTCGGTTGATACTATTAGAAAAGGGGGTTTCCCCGTTACATGTGAAAAGCATGCATGCAAGCCGGGGAATTTATTTCCTCAAAACACATTTTGGCAGATATTCGTCGAAAGTTGACTCAACTCGAATCTTGAACAGGTTCGATTCCGCGGAGACATTTCGCAATTGTAAGGTTCGGCAAGGAGCTGATCACACATATTTCACCATCCATGATTCTCGATACAAGAAGAACAAATATGCCAACGTAAGTTGTTCCCACACGGTGAGACCATTTTAGCTTATACAGTAGGCTACCCTTCAGTCCATACGACCTAGCCTGGGCCCGACGACAAAACGAAAGATTGAGCACAGGCAGCAAACTGTTGTAAGAAACGACATTGTACAATGTAATTCGCATTCCTTAGCCGGTTGTCTTAACAATTCCTCATTGTAACAGATATATGATTCCAAGAAACTGTGAACTCTTTCATCGTAAACACTTGTTCAGCCCTCTGAATGTTTTGTCAGGCCGATTCTGAAGAACGGGAGGGCGCGTAACCATAAATAATCTACGACACTGTTTCCATCATGGTAACTGCAGATAGGATACGCAGGCCCATAGTGTTTTTCAGGACTTAATTCTAAAACGACAATCACAGGCTGTTCTCCCTGTTCTTATCAATGAGCCAGGCTATACAAAATGTGAGGAAAGCTTAGCACTATCCTAGACATTCGGTAACTAATGCAAACGCTAACTTTAGACAAGCAACCACTTACGTAGGTTGCTAGTATTTCAGTGGGCATGCGCACTCTATTAGTATATTTTAAAGAAAGATAGGCAGCTGTGAGGTAAGCGCAAACGACTACCAAACTTCAATGTCGACCTTCATTTACACGTAGTCGCACCATCTTTATACACTAGGTTGGAAGCAAACTGTCTGTAAAATACGTTGTTTCAGGAAATCATTTCAGTCACTATGACATGCGCAAGGTGGTGTTCTTTAAAATCAAGACTTTGAGATTCTTTGGAAATTTGACATTTCTATGTTTTGCTGTGATGGTAACAGAAAGCTCTGAACGTATCCCCATTATAAGTGCATACACCTGAAGTAACTAGCAGGGAGACTCTACTTGTACATACTAACAAACATAACTTGTAAGGAAGTTGCTAGCTATCCTTGCATGTTGCCAAAATATGAACTCTTTTGTGGGGTTAACCGTTACGTGTATATACTTCATAGTACGGTGAGCCTCATCTACGTTTCCTATTACCATTTTTGACAACGAAAATTGACTAGCGCCCTCTTTCATTGCCTTCTTTGAACTAACTACTCGCACTTCAGAACTATTTTGGTGATGAGACCCAAGGGCACTCTCTGAACGTTACAACTAAAACAAACACAAAAATAAAGACAAAGCAGAGGATGACTAACACAAACCAATAATTTCATTGTCTTCATCTCTCAAGGAAAAGATCTTTCTTGAAAAAAGGAGAAACAAACTGGAGATGTAAAACAAGATACATATCATATTACAATATGATGGTACAGTATATACAAAGATAAAAGACACTGAATAGTACAGCAAACCGAATTCGCGAATCCTGGCATCACCTTTAACGCTCCCAGCTGTCAAATTAAAAGCTGGCTGAGGGGAAAACAGCGTTAGCGATGGGTTACAGTCATGAAGATAATGGAATAAGAATAAATGCATATCTTATTTTTACTTTTTATTACATGTGCATTTCCTTTTTGTAATTTGCTCTTTTCTTTCGTTCGTGGGGAGAAATTCTACATAAGTATCTATGGGGTAAAGCTGTCCTAAAAGTGATGACGTTACAACGGGCACATTTTCAACTTTTTCGCTAATTGGTAACTTAATGAATAGTGAGCCACGAAAATGGTTCAAAATTAAAATAAGACTACCACCTTCATCATTTTAAGGTGGAAGGAAGGGGGAGGGTGAGTGAGAATCATTAACCTCTAAAAGTAATAGCAAACTCTGTTGGTGAAACTCAGAGAAAGTAATGGGACTATTTTAATGATAACTTCTTCCTTTTATCAGAGGGATCCCATTTTGCTAATCTGAAAAGTAGATCAAGATGGTCCTTCCTCAACTCACTTTTCTGCAGTCCCACAAACTTTTCCAAACTTAAATACGTCTGATAGCGCCAACAGTTTTTGAATGACATGTTCACTTATGGACCTTGGGTGGAGAAGGGCTTTTCTCTACAAAAAGTGTCAATGAAGTTACAGGGTACACAAATGGTTTCGTCTATGCCCCCCATTCTGGGCATTCCAGATTACCACACAGTAATCCTATGCCGTGCATTTCGACGGTAATCTGTTCAGATTTGTTTTTTTGCTCTTGGTATTCATGACTGACTAGAACAATGCAAATATCATACAAAGACATGGAAAGATTTTGCTTCAACTTGAGCTGTTTTTCAAAGCTGGTGTCCCCAATTTAATTGATGCATTGAGTCAAGAAGATGGAGAGGGAGTAAGATGGGGAGAGAGGAAGGTGGAGAGAGAGAGAGATGCGTGAAGTCAACATCAATGCCATTCTCAACGCAATCTTTCAGTTCAGTGCTAATATTCTCCTGCCCTCTGAGCAGATCGGGCAAAAAATTTCCATTTTCTCAATCTAGGAGGACTTGTCATCTTTCCAACCCATCATCAGGAGAGAGAACTCTGTTTTTCTTCCTTTGCCTGCAGGAGTTGACTGTGACATTTGATTGCCACTTTTCAATCAGAAAGATCACAAATTTAAACATGTCACTGTTGATTCCGCGAGGACATTCTGACATTCTGACATATTCTGCCACAAAGACCTCTGAGAGGAGACCTCGTCATTTCCGACCGACAAAAGAATGTTCCCTTGAGTCCTGATGGCTTCCCATCTGGCACAACGATCTTGAGAACATCAGATAGAGTCTCTGTGTCTTTGGGCCTTGTGGGAAAAGGCCGATACAAGCGAGTAAACAGCACTCCGAGAGACAAGCGGAAAAATGGGTAAGAGATGTATCTCAGATCGACACAATGTTGCTGATTTTCTTGAGATCACTCAAGAGGAGACGAAGCCTCTTCCTGGTCGCTATGGGATCCTCCGTGACCGCGTTCCAGCCAGAGGCCGTGCTCGTGAACATCTTCTCCAGTTCTGAAAAAAGGTGAGAAAAGACGACAAAAGTTAAAAATAGGATTATCAACAAGTGAATACATGAAACACGACAGGTTCTATTCGTGAGGCGCCGAATGCTCCCCTGGGGACGAGATTAGATCGGAATGTAGCACGTGTGATGCGACATCATGGCTTGGAGCATTCATTTTGTTGGCGCTTGCGGTAACAATCTTCTCTTCAAAGTGTCGGGCAAAAACAGATATTCTCTGTCTTCTCTTCTTCAGGGATTGGTGAATGCGAAAGAAACAAGTCAGCAGATCATTCATTACAAGCATTGTCTGTCAAACACGCCTCCGGCTTTAATGTCTGTCGAGATGTTCCTTTGGGGAACACCACTGGAGAACATATTTCTATCCGATCTGCTGGGATGCATATCGCCACAAATCAGCCCTTCAGGTAGATCTCTGATTTCTAATTTTCATACAAGAATTTACCTCAACCGTCAAAGTTTGTTTTCTGCTATGATTCGAACGATTCTTCCCAATTGCCAACCCGATGAACAATCCCTTCCCCAATGTGACGGCAATTTGCCAACTTTGTCCATTTTGGCGAAATGCTGAGAGTCCTAACAAGGCAAACTCTCTGACACTGGAAACTTGTTCATCTAAACACTTTTAGACGGAAATGTTTCCAGGTTTAACAGGATGAAGGAGAACTAATCAAAAATAAGCAAAGAATTGAAAAAAAAACGATGAAAATGGATGAGAATTAAAACCTGAAACAAATTAAACCAAAACGCCAAAGGCTTTGTGATTCCTTGCCATATGCTTACATTATAACAAACATGAATTAACTGTGACAAGTATGAGACCAATTAGAGTTCTTGTACTTGAAACACCATATTAATAAGTCTTTAACCCAAAATGACCTTTCACCTCCTCTTAAACACCATACATCACTGAATTGACCTCATTAATAATGAAAATCTCTTCTACGTGTATAAGAATGTTGGATTGGGAAACTACAGGGATAATCTACTTAGTACGACCAACCCACACACCAAGTATGAGATCAATCACGGTCAACCTTCGCAGTATCACACACACACACACATACACACATGCAAACACTACACCATCATCACATAGATTACTTTCTTCAGAGAAAGTGGTGTCAGGTAAATAGAATGGTTTGAGTAAAATTAACTTAAGTTGGGACGGGAGGTGGGGGGTTGCTGAATGTGATAGATGAGGATGATAGTGTAACCATCAGTAGGAAATGGTTCCAGGGAGTGCAAAGTCTGTCGTGTCATGTAAAATCTCATCTACACTGCCCTCTCATGGACTGATACATTTCCAAGATGTTCCATTTACAGGATAAAAATTGCAGACGTACTTTCAACCTCCATTTCGATGAGGGTCAACCTTTCTGACAGCTGGTTATGGAGCGTGTTGATGTGCCTCAACAGATACGCATGAGAAAGTTCCACAGTGACCTCCTGACCCTCCGCTTGCCCGCTCCCGGGATGACCGGATGCAGAACCTCCCGGCGGCTGCACCGATGACGACGAGCCCGCATCTTGTTTCATTTTTTCGTTACCCTAATGGAAGGAGAAGAGTGAAAAAGAAAAAGATGAAAAGTCTGCAGGTTGCTATGGTTACAATGCTCTTGCATAGCATCTTGGCAATGTTCCACGTAAGATCACCAGGGAGGTGCAATTAACAAGGAGATACATCTAATTCCTTTCTTTGAAGCTACCTAGGTTGCCACCAAAGACATCTGCATTGTTCATGGCTTAAGGATTCAATGGACTCAAAAGTTATTGGGAACTTAATATGGGAGGGTTCACGTCGTTTGCTACATTGTCTATTACATTTGAAAAAAAAAATTGTCCACAGCTATAGCATTGACAGACAATTTTCTTGAAAATTCATTTTCACCTATTTTGGAGCATTCTGGTGTTTATCATAGTAGTCCTGTTTCTAGATGTGTACCTTGCTGAACATGGGCACACCCAATGCAAATCGTGAAAGTTTACAGGAAGTGAGAAAAATTCTGCAGTAAATTAAAGTCCTATGCCCATTTTAGTCATATAGATGCTCAACAGCTTTTCCTGATATGTCAGTCTATCGTGATTCAGAACTGATAACCAGTCGTTTTCATTTGTGAGCCTCAAGTCCTGACTTGACTGTCAGCAACAACCTTGGCATCAAAGCATTGTTCGTAGTAATCCTTTTCATAGGATATAAGGAGATTTGAATAAAAGTTACTTGGATACCAACTAGAAATTGCATGAACCACACAAAAGTTACAGGGTGCTTTAAGCCATAATAATATCTTATGAATTGGAACAGGATTAGCATAAATTTAAATTTCAGTTGTAACTCCTTCTAAATTCCACCTCAATGAAAACACAATGTCGAGCATTGATTATTTGTTTTTCGACAGGGCATGGTGCCCCTGTCTTTACTCTTAAGGGCACGGTGCCCCTGTCTGTGTCATGTTAGCATAGTATTATGAAATTAAGCCTAACGGTGATAACCTTCACACTGGGATATATCCCTATGACCTGAGATTGGCAGTCTCTGGAAGTTCAAGTTCACTTTTATTTAGTCCAAATTTAAGGGAAATTCTATACTCAGAGTAGGATCATAAAATAGTACAAAGAGGTTTACAAAAATAAGAACAAATATGCACGTCATTTCAAACAAAGAATACAATGCATAAAGGCATAGCAAAACCACAATTGCAAGGAGAATATGGAGAGTGACAACAAAACAATGAAAAACAATAGAAGACAGTGAAAAAAAAGTTAATATGTATACCACAGTATAAGGCCTAAAATATTAGAATGAAAAAAAAAAATAAAGGGACTAACAATTAAAATGATTAAATAAGAGTTTAATACACTGGTGAATAAAAAATAAGATTTGTGTCTGTTTGTAGCTGCATTTATGGTTGTCTATTTGTAGCTGCATAAGGTTGTATCGTCCGACCACTGTGGAGGATTATGGCACTGTTAAGATTGGCAAATAGTAGGTGACTGGTACTATTAAGAACAGTAGTGGTCTTAGCTTCAATGTGACGTTGGTATGACGAGGAAATTGATGAACTCGTGAAATGAGTCATGAATTCAAACAAACCGATCACGTCCTAAAATACGGCTCACACACATGTCTAAAGATTGAGTTAATAAGTTTCTTATCTGTGAGGTATACATTGCCACCACAAAGAAACAATACAATACAGCCAAACACTGCAAATCAGAGACCTGCAAAAAAAAATAGTGCCGCTACCAATGTTGAACTTGTTCTGTTTACAGAGGAAATTCACCCTCGGATTGACCTTTTTCGCTGAATAATTTATGAGGTCATTCCATGCAAAGCTGATCAAGCACGACTATGCCCAGGTACTTGAATGTAGAAACACTTTCAATGACACTCCAAGAATTAACAACTAAAACGGCATGCTGTGCTTACCTCACCAGTTGCCATCTCCGGGGCAGCAGCAGCTGCAGCTGTTTCCTTGCTTTCGCCTCTTGGAATGTCTTTGGACTCTCCCGGATGGGATACATTTAGAGGCACCTGCTGCCCCTCCTCGATACGGGGTGGTGTGTTCCCAGGTGCCTCACTGCAGTCGGCAACGTCGATCGGTTGTTTGACTTTGTTGCCGTCAGCGCTGATATGCTCAGGAGCAGGATCGACGATACCTTCGGAGGGTGAAGCTTTATTGGAGACATTCTGACTATTTGGTGAGCCACCTGAGACTTGACCAGGTTTTATTATTCCTGTTTGGGAACCTTGGACCGTGTTTCCAGTAACTGATGACGGGATTAATCCCTTCTTGCCTGTTGTTTGGCTGTCTGAGCTTTGCGCGACGTTTGGCAAAGTTTTTCCCGTGTTTGTTTCGGGAGTTGATGGAACCTGTTCACCACCTCCCGTTGATGAGGTGTCCTGCGACGGTGACTCCACGGTTGACATGACAGATGCTTTCCCACTGGTAGATGCCTCTGAAATTTGACTGTCTCTGCTTGGATGTTGCTCTTGATCTGCTGAAGGCGATTTGTCGGTACTGTCATTTGCCTCGTCCTCCTTGCTTGTCGACTTATCACATGATGGCGAACTTTTGCAATCCTGGTTGGCCACAGAGGCATCCCTACTATTACTCACAGCAGGTTTGGCTTCTCCTGCCACTTCTATCGGTTTACCTGTCAGAACTTGGCTATCCAAACCTTTGCCGTCCACGGTTACTTCTCCCTTTGTGGCATTGACTTTGGTATTGGTGGTATTGGTGGATTCAATGGTGACCACCATTGGGTCACCTCCTGGGGATGTTTCAGAGGACTTTGCCACCTCCCCGGAATGAGTTGGCTCCCTAAGGGCTGTATCTACCACTCCTTTTTTCACCTCCACATCCAGTCCCCCAGGGACGGAGGGAGCGGGTGTTGTCACCTTGGAGCTGTTGCTCTCGCATTCGCTGGCCACGGCCGAGGGTGGAATTGCACTATCTGAGCTGCGATGGTCCAAAGTCGACGCCGGAGCGGAACACTCCAAATGCTCACCAGTTCCACTGTTACTTTCAGCTGGCTGGACAGCACCCATACTACTAGGTTCCGAGACATCGCTGTCACGACTGATGAAATCCGACGTGATGGTATGTTGCACAGGGTTGACCACAGCTGATGTCGAGGCAGCACCTTCGCCCCCTGCCGAAAACGTCTGGTTGTCTGCAGTGGCCTGATCTTGTTGTTTCCCCAAAGACAAAATACCACCAAGTATGCTCCCATAGCAGCTGTCCGACTTGGCCAAGGCAGTGAGACCAGACTTTCTCTGTAACCTCAGTATCCAGTCATGTGCCCAAAGTCTGGCTTCTGGGTGATCAGGATTTCTGGAAACCAACAAAGATTGACTTCATTGCTTACAAGTTTCAAGTTCATTTCCACCAAGCTTTTGTCAAGATAGAAAAAGATGAAGAGCATAAATTATCTCTAACACCAGGGCAGAATATAGGCAATTTATCAAATTTGAAAATTTCCTGCATTTTTACAATCAAATGGTGATGGTATTTTTAAACCATGCAAGAGACCATGCTAGTCTTGAATGACCAGAATGGAGATGGCAGTTGTTCCAATGGTTGAGAAAAGGGAGGGGGTTCGGGGCCTGGGTGGTGTGTATGGGGAAGACCAGATAGGCAGATCAAAATAGTGAGGTTACATGGGGTCATAGGAGCAAGACTGTGTAAATTATGTCTCGTCTACTCAATACTGGCTTTGTACCATTCTGACGGCAAACGAAGTTTACGCATAGATGACTTTAACTTGGGACAACGTGGTGTTTATGATGTTTTTCAGACTACGTCCTCGATTGTCCTTCAACCCTTGAAGAGCGATACGACTTAGCCACTCATTGACAGGTATCACCATGCCAAGTTCAACTTCCATCCAAGCTTCCGTTCTTCAGATATACTTTACAAGTTGAGCGAAACGGAATAACATGCACCAACACACCATCTTCCATCGCACTTACCCCTTTTTGCTTTTGGCAAAGATTCGGCACAACACAAATGGAAAGTGTAAAAAGTCTGGGCAGTTTCTGCAGTTTTCTGGATTTTCAGTTCTCTCCCCCCAAAAAAAAAGAAACAATTCACATCTTAAGACTCTTCTAGTTTTTTTGTGACTGTAATAATAATGGTCACACTGTCTGACAACCTCAAGAAAGGAATCTGAGATATCCAATAAAATTTGCATCACTTAATGAAGTCTTCTCTTGAAGACAGGAATCCCTGAGGATGGAGAAACATGATCAAGTGCCAGAAGACTCCATGGATACGAAGACATTTAATATCTCTATCAGGTTCAGAAACAAAACAAAGTGATAAATTAGCTACTCACTGCAAGATGGCAATTTTCTGCTGCACTCCTTGAAGGAGCTCTGCGATGGTGAGAATATCGCCTATGAGGCTGTTGGTGGCGAGACGGAGAGAGGCGGCCTGCTTGTCCTCTGGTCTTGCTCCCTTGCCAAAATCGGGCATCCTGGGGAGGTATCCCCTATCGTACCACGCGTAGTCCTCTGAATTGAAGCAGTTTGGCTTGGCACCTGAATCACGGGGGGAGGAACAAATGAGGTGCAAGTCACTGAAAATGGGCACTAACAGGGTAAGTATCACTCCAGAGGGCAATGGCACAGTCATGTAAACCAATATGTACATGTGGAACCAATAAACATTGACGTATATTATTCCAGATACCCGTCCAGCCCATCTCTCATCAGCTGCCTGCATGGTCGATTAACACGAGATCGGCCGACTCAGTGTTAATAATGTGCAGTACCTACCCTTCTAAACATAAATGAAGCAGAAATTAGAAGGCTATGTCTAGAATCTGACATAACCATGGTTACCAGCCAAAACTCCTCACAAATTTCTGACAAGTGAAACTCGAGACTGTTAATAAAGATTTTATTCATTCATCTACGACAGTACCCCGTTCTGTTATGGGAGTATTGTTTGACATAACAGTAAAGCAAATGAACTGGTTGCAGGGCCAGTCACATAGCTGGTAGTGTTAGGAGGTAGGTTCAGGGTTATATTGGGGTTGGGTGGTCTTGTAATTAAGCATTCAATGACCATTAAACAAAAGAGGAAAGGAGCACGGAGGCCTGATTCTTCTTCTGTTCTTACCTTGTGATATTTGGCAGTAATAGCACATGTACTTCTTTGGAATGGACTTGGAGCTCAGTCCGACGCAAGTGCTGTGCTGCCAGCAGTTGCAGAATTCACACTGGAGGAGATCAGAAGAAAATAGGAAGAAAATGGCGACCGACTTTTACACTTATGACAATACCTCTGATCCTAACTAATGCAGCGTACAAAGTACTCAATATTATCAATGCAAAATTTAACATAGATCTAAGAAGTTTAAAAATAATGAACAGATCTTTTAAATCTCGTATCCAATAAAGTGATGAATATCGTAAGATTACAGCCAAGTGCATTTTGAGAATGTTGCGTACATGAAACACACATATGTATATTACATACATCCAGCCATACACTAGCAGTTTGTACTGGCTGACAACCGCTAACATAAGTTACTGCATCCAACAAGATCCCACACTTGAGATCCCTCAAAGAATTTGCTTCTGCGAATTTGTGGGGAAAAATGTCGAGTATCCCTGGCAGAGTTTGAGTCTATTCATGAGGGGATTATGTAGTTTGTAGATGAAAATCTACAATCTTCCAGAAGTGTCAGAAGGTCAACTTTTAAGGAAGAGGACCAGAAAAGTTTAATCTGTGAGTGAAAAAAGGTCACTTACATAGGGTTATCTGTAAATGCATCCTGCAAAGACTACTAGGTAGTCTCTTGATATTAGGCACTCAAAAGAGTGCATAACCAAAATGTCTTCTTCCAATGGTTTGACAAATTATACACTGTTCATTACATGGCATACAATCAAAATAGCTTCAGACACCGTGTCAAAAGTTGACCTCCCACGCAGCTGGCACAGCCGCTGCTAGTCAGTTTAGGAACAAAAGAGCACCTTAGCAACAAGGCCTTGCTAGCCAGTGCAGCCGGCTGCAGGCCTTATTTTTTTGAAAAT
>VJOZ01064302.1:0-10978 GCA_009801055.1 Stichopus horrens
AGGTTGACTTTTGGTGGAACTGCCCTACTGCACATTTGATTCTAGAATGTATGTTTGACAGAAATAAGGTAATTCAACATGTTATATGGCAACTGTTTGGTTTGCGTTACTGGTTGCGTCACTTACGGACCTTTGTATCATCACACCTGTTTTCGTTAACTGTCATTTGTGTTATGTGGGTGAAAACTGTAGACCTGATTTTGTCCTTTTGTGTCCATTTAGAGCTGTCATTTGTATTATCTCGAAACTGGCATCAAGATTCAATCCTCAAACTTCATTTTCTTATTGGAGGTGGCTTTGCAATTGATGTTAGTTGAATGAATGAGATAGCCACAGTAGGTGATAACAATCTGCCATGGTGTGGTCAGCTAAAGCATCATGAGGGAGAAGAGACTATGAGAAAGTGGCTGAGGAAGTCACAGTTGTTCCAAATTGCTGCAAACTACCTGAAAATCCTGCATTGCTTAATTTATTTGTGTAGTATAAATAAAGAACGTCCTCACCATACTGAACTCAAACTCTTGTCATTTGGTGACTGAGCATTCCATATACAGTACTTAGTATGTGCTTTGTTGTATGTGTTTTCTGAAAAAGTACTTGGAAATCAGAGGAGGATAGATTCACCAATCATGAAGGACTTTTTTGCAAAGACTAATTTCTTTTTTTCTTCTGCAAAACAGCTGACAGCACTCAGTGATATTTTGACTTCATCCTAACCCATCTGATGACTGAATACTTGCAAGTTGCTTTTAAGTCTTCCAATGTTGCTGTTTCAATATGGAAGAAACTCAATGTTAGTTTTTTTTTCCTTTTATTTTTTTTTGTCTGAAGGATCTGGAGAAAATTAAGCTCATCAAAGGGAAGGAAAAACTTGGTCTCCTGTCAGGATGGCCCTACTTGATGATCCAGCTTTTATCATTGCCCATTTAAGGCATTCTTTCATCACTAGTGATGACACCGGTATGTGTGAGATGGCACTCATGAATGAAGAGGTTGATTGGCCAAAGAGGAAGAAAGAATTAGAAATTAAGAAACAACATCCCTGGAATCAGTATGAAGGCTACGACAGTGAACAAGGTAGGACATCATCACAGCCTGCCAATACATACAGTGATTGGTTGTATGTGCATATACACTTACTTATCAAAGGATTTACAACACTTTTGTCCTCATTGTTAGTCTCAGGGCTCTATACCCTACTGTATGTGTGGTGTACTGTACTAGTGTTTGCATTTAAAAAGGTATGTGATGCCAGGACTCTGTTCTAAAACTGGTACCCATAACCAAAGTTTCAGTAACGTACATTGTACATGTGACAAAGAAAACTGGAAATGTTCCTTTTCTCACAGGTTGTTTTTATTTTAGGCTCCATAAAATGAAGTAGATTACAGTATCTAGAAACTCTTTTGCAGTTTACTTTGTTTATTATTGACAACTCATGATGTAGCAGGGCAAAACAATTTATGAAACCAAATCATTGCATTATTTATTAGATACCAAATACGGCATGCATGTATGCCAACTTCATTGCAATTCTCGTAAATAATGGTACATGGTGTTATGTGTTCGAACAAAAAAGCAAAATGTGGTATTATGACTTTGAAATGAACTAATTGCCTAAGGGGAAGTACCCAGCCCACCAAAAGCTGCGAGTAGACCCGTTTGAATGTTGGGCTCGGTGCTAATACTGCACACTGCCTCCTCTTCTCTACAGTATATCCAAAAGTACGCAAATTGTGAAGTGGTTCACATGTGTTAAGGTGTACTGTGGATGTGCATGGCCTTTACCATATTGTTAATAGGACCTACTATAGTCCATTCAAGGATGGGGAGTTAGTGTCAGTTGCATAGGACCTTTTAATTTGTTTCACACTTTTGGTCAGGAATACGTAGGTGAGTTTATTGTATTCATATCATTTGTAATTTTATATGAGTTGGCTTTGCCTACATTGTTGTGCTTGCAAACTTGCTTTGGTTCAAGATGACTGTTGTGTTGAATTGTTATGTAGTTGATGTTGAAAGTTTGCTTCAAGTCAACTTAATCAAATTGTGATAATGTCTTAAATTATACGATTACCATAAACTATGGGTCATTTGAGGTTGAAGGTCACCAGAGAGCATCTGACGTAGAGTGAAGGTATGAGACTTAAAAATTATCAAACCAGCTGTTTTGGAATTTATGTCAAAAGTACAGAATGTCTTGATACGGGTATGCACTGTATCTGCACAACAAACCTCAAAGTCATCGTGTTATCTTCCTACAATAAATTAACAAGATCCTTTGTTTGTGCAAAGAAAAGGATCATTGGAAATCACTAACTTCAGATTGTGAAGATCAAACATTTTGCTACTCTGCACACCTTTCTGGATTGCTTAGTAGAAATGTAACTTGCTGTGATGAATTTCCAACTCATGACAATCCTGAACATTGTCAGATCCATGACTTTGCAAGTTTGTAAAGTGTCATACATTTGTTATTCAAAGGAAGCAACAACCCGAGCTACTGTATTAATCAGTAGACAAATTTTCATGCCAGGCTCCAAGCAAGAAAACCAGCCACCTCATGTGGAGTACAGAGATTTGCCCCAGGGCCGGTGGTGGGGTCCAGGGAGCAGTGCCCATAAAAGTGCATTATACCTTGTAAGCACTGTTACGGGAAATAACTTCCAAAATCTTCCTATGTTAACTTAAAAGGCCATTTCGTCATACTTACTTCATTTTGGGAAGTTTATTCATGATTGTAAGGTGTAAACTGATCACGACAGCTGGATAGAAAGTTTCTAGTCATGGACAGGGCTGCCTGGCACTGCTGGACACAGCTACAACCCTATTCTGGCTGCTGTACTCACTGGAGAGAGAATCAGGAGGTTGCGATGTACTGAAGATACAGTAACACATTATGACTGTAGGAATAAAGGTTAGGAATAAAGGTTTCATAAACATGATCTGCAGGGCAGCAGAGGGATGATAAAATGCAAGATACAGCTATTATAACTCACTGCAGTAGATGCAGGCCTTCCAACCCTCTTGATTTCGCCAGTAGGCCCCCAGAAACTCCCGCCTCACAGCTCTGTGGAAAATCCTCCCATTTTCTAGCCATGAGTTTTCAATATTTTGTTACCCAATAAACAACAAAAACATTTGCCAATATTTCCGGCTGTAGTTTGCATTGGCACACCGTATCTTGTTGGCACGGTGTTGTATGAAATACCCACATACCGTAGTCTATTCCAAGTAAACTGGCATTTGTTCTGTCTTTTGTTGAGCATCGTCTTTCTTTCTTCTGTTTTTTCCCTGCTGTATTCCTTGTATAAAGTCCACTTGACAGAAGAACTGTTGCTAACTGTTCTGTGTGTATGTGAACATACTGTAGCAACCTGGGCCATGCATGCCTCAGCTTCTATATAATCTGCACACATACAATGAGCATGTCAGCTACATGGTGGATATTTTTAATGATCAAACTTACCTGACAATAAATCAACCTTGTGATTAAATATTAAGTAAGCTTTGGTAAGGCTAAAGACTGGTCAAGTCGTACAGTACGTAAATTAGATCGTCTAGCCTAACATTGGTCTGATATACAAAGCTAGGCCACCTTCATTAGATCTTATTAAGGACATGTGTAGGCGATGGATCACCATATGAAAAAAGCCTACTCTCACTGAGCGTAGGCTTAACTGTGTGTGAAAGAGACTTTGAGGGATTAGATATGCCAGTATAAATTGGTAAGTGGGAATGAGAAATGAGAAATAAGGCCCCATGCATTTAATACTTTGAAAACAAGGCCCAAATATATATAAACACTTATCTTTAAAAAATGACAATTTCTCAACATGTATTCAGTTCAAATCTTGCCCAAACGCAATGCACCATTTTGCATCTACGGCAAGGTACATCGGCCAAAAATTTCCCAATAGGGCACCTCTCCCAGGATGGTGATCACTGGGTCCTACTCTATACTTCCTGAGAATCAACATGAAATGTTTGCAGATCTTTACAGGTTGATGTTATCAACACCATCAGGATCTTTGTTTTGTTGAACTACAAAATGAAAAGCTTTGAGATTCTTCAGGGTTGCACTTTAATTAGTCAAGCCTGATACACTTGTACTGTGTATGTACTGTACTGTAATGTTTTGAGTAGTGCTGATGGTAAAATGTGTACAAAATGCCATCCCCTGGCGATGAATCCATCCCTCATTCTGTTACATCCTTTCAGTTTCTCACCCTGAGCTGCTGGTTCTATCCTCCCGCATCCAAACACTGTAGAAATAACCAACATCAATTTTCATGAGTTTGACCTGCCATAGTCCATCATTTTCTCTGCAGCCAGGTCTTAATGACTGCTACTTCATCTTTTTGGCAGAGATCAGGTTGACTAACTGAAACATGTGTTGTAGAATTGCCACAAATCCCCAAAATTGTTTTCTTGTATCTCTTAGACTTCCATCTTTTTTTTTTTGGGGGGGGGAATGACTCTCTTTTCACTCTGTTTTCTGTTCTTAGAAGTTATCTTTTCTGTTTTGAATTTGAGCACACGGCTGATGCATTAGATGATGAGTTTCCTCTAGAATCAAAGACAATGTTTTGTTTACATCTTCGTGACAATTTTTATGTGCTCTATTTTTTTTTTATTTTCTGTCCCTCACTGATGTGACCGGTGGATTCAGAGAGGAGCCCCAGTTCAGGGGAAAAAAATAAGTGCAAAGATTCCATCTCTTCTGAAAATTTCTTTTGAAGAGGAGCAAAGTTTGTAAACGGCGTGTACTGACATGGTGTATGACAGTGAAGTGAGACACTGCAGCAACGTTTCTTAAGGGTCTATCATGAAGATGTGGCAAGAAAACTGCGTGCTTCAGTATAATGGTTGAAACTGCTCTCATTTGCAAAAGTTTGATGGTACAAGCCATAAGTGCTTGAAATTACTGGCTGGAATCAGCCAGGTATAGTGATGAGTTATCCCTCAGACAACCAAATGGACTGGGAAGGTGTTAGGCAAATACTTTGTGCCTGTGGAGAGATTAAAAAAAGTCTCTAGAAGCAATGTGCGAATGGAGTTAAATTGTAACTCTGCACAATGCATTGTGCCCATATCACAAGTTCACAACAAGTTGCAAAGTATTAAAAGTTTGTGAAATTTACATGTACATGAAATCAATTTTGTTTGTGTAATTTCATTTGAAAAGGAGATCCACACTTGGCATATATTGCTACATTGTGAGCCAGTGGATGGTGGGTAATGTAAACTTCAAGACGAAATTGACAAAATTTGAGGCTTTAATGGTAGCCTTTATTGAAGACAGTTATGTTCATAGATGATATGCAAACATATTTTGTCCTTCAAAATGAATCAAATTTTACCAAAAAGGAGCCTAATGTATACATGGCTGCTCTGTCCACAGATGACATAAAAATCATTCCAAAATTATGGATCTTCACAGAGGCCCTTAATTACGTGGAATTTGAGACTTAGTGCGTGAATTTTCAGCCTGCAGTACAGATAGATGTACAGTACATGTGTACATGATGTACAGTACAACTACTACTGTACAGTACCAAGCTTCTCTTTTTAATTTGTCATAACAGTGCAGAAGAGATGCAGTATGTTACAACACATGTTATGATAGTCTGTGCACTTTCATAATTTTGAACATTTTCTATGGAACTGATCATGTACTTTTACCAGAGTAGAGAGAGAAAGAGAGAGAGCAGTTGGAAACCAGTATGAAGATCCAGCCAATGCTGGACTTCTTGACATATGTAAATCGTAAAGTTAACTCTAAAGTTTTCTTGGAGTGGTTATTGGAAGGCCGACACTTCCATCTAATGCAGAGCATATTCAAAGGACAAACATACTTGTGCATATATAACTCTGTCTTTTTGTAAACCAGCTGGAATGACAAGTACTACAGTTGTTATCCTTTCATCTCGACGTGTCGAGACGATGGCTCGCTGTCATCGAGTTTTTTAATATATCGTCATGAAGGGAGCTCAAGGAAACCGTTCAAGAGGGCAAACGTGACATTATCTATGTTTAAAATCTCCATGTCATTGTCAGGCCCTTGATGTCAGAATTCATGAAAAGGTGCCTAATTTTTTTTTTTTTTTTCTCAGTTGTAAATATACAGTAACTGGCATCTCTGGTAACTGGTACAGTATGCTTCACATTCAGCTCACTGCCACAGTTTACTCACTGTGTGAGACCGTGATGTAGTTTGTTCATTTCCGTTGTCACTTTTGGACTGATAAGCAAGTAAATGATGTGAAGAGATTAGTCCTCAACATACAGTTTCCAAGTCTCATCTGATTTGTTTCATTAACATTTTCTCCCCTTGTTTTTTATTTGTCACTATATTGTGTGATTGGAATGAGGCTGTTCTGCATGTTGGATACATGGCTACTAAATTTATGCAATTTTAATTTTTTGGGTTGCATTGAGTCCTTCATACTCCACCAGAAGCAGCCATTGAAGCAAGTCACTTAAAATGTAAATGCTGATGATGGGATATCTCAAATGAGGGAGTGATAGGGCAAAAGAGAATTTATTCGAGGTCTGGCAAACCCAGAGTGCGTTCACTCTGATTGTATCTTTTCATCATTTCTACAGTAATGTAGAGGGTTGCCGTGTCCCTCTTTTAAATCCCACCAGTCGTTGTGTCTATATATTGTCTCTATTTTTAAGCACAATTTCTTTCCCTACTTGAAGGAGATGAGGTAACAGAAATTATAAGTTGCAGAATATATTCAGGGGCACACATTATGAAAATCAGATCTATGATCTGCTGCTTTAGAAACAATCAATGCAGGAAAGAAAAAAGCAAAAGGAAAAAAAAAAGGATTCTGCGATTTCAGCTGAGGGACTCCCAAAGCCTCAAGAATACTAAGTAGACAAGCTAATTGTTGCATCATTTGCAGAACTGAGAAGAACTTTTATTAAGGGTAGCTGTGTTTTAATCACAAAGAGGGCAAAAAAGTAAAATTTTCATCGGTAGAATGTGCTTGGAAGCAGATAAACTGATCAAGAAATCACAAACTCTTCATGGAGGAGAAACCCAAAAATAATGAACTGACAAATTTATTGTGACAGGAAACATCTTGTTGGCTGTGTGGCAGAACTTAATCAGTGTAACCTTCCACAGGCAATGTTTACTCATGTCTTCAGTAGATGAATCACATGTTTTGTGGAAGTACTGGAACACATGTATTGTAGTCAGACAGGGGGAAATAAAAGTGGTGATATACTGTACAATGTAGTAAACATTGAAAAGGTGATTCTGGATTGACCCTTGGCAACTTTTGCAAATTACGCAAGTTTAAGAAAAATTTGTTAAAAGGGGAAAGAAATATTTGGTAGTGCTGACAGAAAACGTGCGGTTTATAAACAATCTGCCAGTACTGTGCAAAATGTTTATATTTCTGTTAATAAAGTCGGTTTGAATGACTGTTTACTGTTGACATTTTATCACGTTTCTGTGTCTTTTAAGTTTGTTGAATCATTTGTGTGAATGTCTAGTGTGTTACATTCAGAATCTGCACTGTATCTACTACAGATGTAGACAGCTTCAGAGTGATTGATGCATCTTATATTTGGTATGTGGATGTATCTGAGGTATTTAAAGAGAGGACTTCATCCTTTGCTACAAGTTACAAGTCTAAAATTTAGAGATCAAATTGTGGAAAGCTAATGTACTGTGGTCTCTGTGTCTCAGTAGGAGAACGTGGATAACTACACCGTGGAATGTGTTGCAGATTTGCCCGAGCATAATATCAAGGCAGGTTGCATTAAATTTTGGTAATTTAAGTCCGCATCTTTTATAACAGCTTGTTCAGCAGTAGAACCACACAGTGCTTTTTCTTTTTTGGGTTTTGTAAACTTTATTTCAGACTCTTTCAAGAACTTCATGTAAAACATATGTTGTACAGTGTAACAGCATAGCAGATGATTACAAGAGGATGTTTTGAGACATCACTGAAGAGCAATGTATAAATTTACCCATTTTGCTGTGTGGATCTCCACTGTGTGTACAAAATGTACAATACCTGGTTATTTAAGGTGTACCTATGCTAACCTAAATTCTAGAATTACAAGGAAAGATGTATTTCAGGGGTCCCAAAATAAATACTATTCACTGCCGTTTCCATCTCTCGTTCCATTGCTGACTGTTAAATGATTGAAGATATTCACTTAATTTGAAGTACATCAATTGCACAATACTTCCTGACATGTCCTTCTTGTACTTGACTCACATAACCTGGTATTGTTTTCTTTTGAAATTTAAAATGTGTGACCCTGCTCTGTTCACTGTCGTCTTGCATGCAGTAGCATTATATCTCGGCTCGGGATCGTCCTGTGAAGATGGGAGTTGGCCCATTTGAATTAATTTGTCAAGTTCTAAAACAACTATTTTTTTATTTTCTGACTTAAGGTCTGTTTTAACTCCATTTAGGTATGTTTAAGCATGTAGTACAGGGCTTGCACTTCAGTAAGTTCAGTTCCCTGTACACATTTATATACACACATGCATGTCCTGTATGCACAGTGCGGTATTACTACTAAACATTGCGGTACTCTGTATTTTCTGTAGTTTTTCAGGTTGTAGGCTTCCTTTCTTAGATGACAAACATTTGACCCGGTACTTGTGATATTACAGTAGTTCAACGTGAGGTCAATGATTCAACTGTACTGTATACAGTGCCCTGTATGCAGACTTTCTGGTGTATATGTACTGTCTGCAGTCATCACAGTATGCCTGCCCCTCTGCCTCTCTCTCTCTTACACTTATGGTTCTGCTTTACATCGTACGTGCTGCTCCATATCTAGTTTCCCCTCAGATGCAGACCATGTGCTCTTGTTTTTTCCTTGTAAGTAATTAAGAATTTACTGGTAACACTATCCTCAATTTCCCTTGGGTCAGAAGTAAATTAAGTATTCATGAAATAATGGAATCAAAGATATGCGATAGTTCCAATGAAGAGCGTTCGCCACAAGGGACAGTTTGATGCTTATAAGCAGTTATTGGAAAATTTGCAAACCTCTCAAATTTTTCTTCTGAATCTGAATTGGTCTTGCTCTCGAAAGCTTAGTGTGAGCACTGCAAAATCTCATATTACACGATAGGAAATCTTGTTTAAAGAAGGGAGCAAATTCCCGTCGGAAATTAGAATTGTTTGCAGTCTTGCGTCTACGTACTACTTTTTGCACCATTGTTACAGCATTTCACAGTGGGCAACATTATATGCACATGTGCAGGCTGCATCTGCATGTACCGTACACTGCTCGAGTTAGATGGGTGCATGAGAAGGGCAGGTTTCATCTTTCAATAGTCTGGCGGCACTCAAAGGATCCTCTACAGAAGCTAAGTACATCCGGGGAGATTAATAGAAAAAAAGTAAATAACCTACAAAGGGGTGAGAGCTCTAGATGATAACGTTGATTCCACTTGATCTGTTTTTGAATATGCTTAATGTAAGTTGCAAGAGATCGAGTGCAGTTTTGCTGTCAGTGTGATAATTACCTGGCCATGCAAATCTTTGTTTCATTAATTATGTGGAGCATGAATAATGAATATTTAATTTTCTTTATTGTAGCATTTATTTCCAAGGCCTCAAAAAAAAAAAAAAAAAAAAAAAAAAAAAGAGAAAAGAAGTAAAAAAAAAAAAACTTTATACATGGAAGTGTAGATGGAGCACATACATGTTTGCAGCACTTGAATTGTGTAGTAATTACATTGCACACTGTAGCTTTAAATTCTTTAATATTTCACCTAAGTACTGCAAATGTATTTGATATTGCACATTAGTTATATGTATAACCATGTTTTCCATAGTATTTGAGAGAATTTGATATCTTGGGTATATTTAATAAAGATGAGCTGAATATTCAGCAGGAAATATTACATGAGCAGTGGCAGTGCTTGGCTCTATGAATAGGCATGTTTGCAGGGAGGTGGGAGGGGCGGTGGAAAAACCCCTTCACAAGATATGTAGTTTCTCATCGGTTGAAATAGTGCTATGAGATGTTTGCTGTTTCATTACATGTTCCACATGGCGTTAAATGAGAGGCCACCTACATCCAGACCACCTAGATATCTTACATCTTGAGCATGCTATGCATGTGTCGATGGGAAAAATGTTCCACTTGTGGTATAGTCACACCCCTCCCTCCCTGGAAAAGCTTCATGCAGGCCTGATAAACTTGCAGTAATTGCACTACAGTATACTAGTCATGTGATAGTGTAGTATTGTGTAGTGTTTCCACACGTACAGTAGATGGGTTGTGTGTGAATTGCAATGGGGCCTTGTTTTTTGTCGCACGCTTTTAGGCTTCATTTTGATGCACACTTTTGTTATCATCAATGATCATGCCTTGGGGTACTGTATCTCGAAAGTGGAGTGATCACGTAAAGTGCAGTGCAGTATTCACAAGCTGACTTTTTAACAATGCACTGTTTTCCTGATTGATGTAGGGAAGTGCAGTTTGTAAAACAACTCAGGTGATTAATATTTACACTACGTGTAACCCTGGCCCTGGCCACAACAGTAAAGTTGTGATATTTTTGCTCACAAGGGATGTCAAATGGACCAGCAATTAAGTAAGGTCAACATTGATTCATCAATAATGAGACACAATGAAAACAAAAGAAGCTAAATGTCAGGAGAATAACACTGAAAGGAAGGCAATGAAGATGGCAAGAAGAATGAATGAATTTAACAAGAAAGTTTCATAAATGAGGTGATTCGTGTTACAGACTTATGTTGGAATATATACAAGGTCATACTGTACACAAGGTCATACTGTACTGCTGTGGTACAGTACAGTATGAAGATCATATTGATGGTCATTTACCGACAGCATATAAGTTTGATGAAATTGTGAAAAATTATCCAAAAAATAAATAAAGAGCTATAATGTCAAAGATTGATGGTCATTCAGCTACAGTATTCAAGTTTGATGAAATTAAGAAAAATAATTCAAA
>VJOZ01064315.1:0-12140 GCA_009801055.1 Stichopus horrens
TCCATCTTAATAATAAGTAAGTAAAGTTAAATGTCGCCTTTAATCATCTACCCTATCATATTTTTTTCATGTATCAAATCAATCTGTTCAGTTCTGAGTGCTATTTGTATTTGGCAATATCGTGAAATAGTCTTAAACCGGCAAAGGTCCCATGATTCGATGTGAAATTGACAAATATGCTTTAAAAAGTGTGTCATGGTCTCCTCCTAGATGGGAAGTTGGATCAGGGAGGTGCGAGAGAAGGAGATACAACGGGACGGTCAAGTTATGCTAATCCTGTTAGATTTCCTCCAACGTGATAGCTTTCAATTCCTAGAGTGAGGGATGAGAACAGCTTTAGAGTTCCGTTTTACTTTTGTGTGATGTATCTTACTTCTAGGAGGCATCTAAGTAGTCTTCATTCACACCTGCTTGTAATCTTTGAAAAGGATTGCGTAGCAAAAATTTTTGATGTGAGGTTCATTGCCGACAATCAACTCAAAACCACTGTCTTAGAAATGGAAACAACTGGCTATCTCTTTAGAATCAAGACAGACTGGTATATAAGAATAGGACATAGACCTTTGCCATATGCAAATGACAAAAACAATCATAAGATTATATTTATTGTTGCATTTTATCAATTTTCACTGATTTTTGCAAGTTTGCAGAGGGTGTATCCATGTTCAATAAGTTACACAACATTAAATTTTTCCACTGCCATAGGTGTCAGACCGCACCGGAAGTTGAAAACTGATTTTCAAGAATAACGACTGGCAATGCTATAGCTATAGACAAAATTTGTCAGTAGGTAATGTACAACGGAGTGGACGACATAGACCTTTTACGTTAAGTTCGTAATACTTTTTAATCCCATTGAATCTTCAAGAGGTGAACAAAAGAGCCAATTACAGCGGGAATTAGGCTACTTCAAAGGAGGAAACTTCTCTTGTATCTCCTTCTCTAGTACCTCCCTGCTCTAACGATCAAACTTTGGGAATGACTTGAGCTCCATCTCACAGACTAATCAGTCAAGCACTTCCGTGGCATTAGTACTTACACCAAAGTCTCAAGGCAGGAGAACATTTTTATTCATTTTTTCACCTTTTTAAGAACCAACCAATTTCTTGTTCGAGTGTCCTTTTCTTTCTGAAGTCTAAGACTGTTGGTCATTTATAGACAGGTTCAACTCAAAAACCATGAGGGAGAACTTGTTATCAGTCAAGAACAGGTACATAAGATGGAAATGATTCATAGTCGCTTTGTGAGTCAAGAAGATCCCTCTTTTGTTGGAGGGTTGAATCTGTTTGTTTGGAAGCGGCTCTTGGCAAAAGGTTGCACATTCAGCAACTTTTGTTCGTTGATGAAGGCAAATGGAATCACCGCTCAGAGTCGGAAAGTTTTATTACCCCCACCATGAACGTATTTCACTGAAATGAACTAATTTATGAATAAGATGTCCCAGTTACTGTTTGTGAATTTCAAATGCCTTTTTTTCTAATCAACAGCGGTTAAGCCCTAAATTCCCTGTCAACATGATGTGATCGCAAGTTATAAACCTTAACAAATCAGCATTCATGGATCAAAGCATAGATGTTTTATCATTGGTCAACTTTCAGCCCATGGTGAAGAAGGGTTCACTTATCTTTCATTGAAAGTTGCCAGAAATGAACCACTGAGTCACTCAACTTTTTTGTTTCTTCATCCTTCTCATGTTAGGTGTCTGATCAGTTAAT
Source organism: Stichopus horrens (assembly GCA_009801055.1). Taxonomy (NCBI): domain Eukaryota; kingdom Metazoa; phylum Echinodermata; class Holothuroidea; order Aspidochirotida; family Stichopodidae; genus Stichopus; species Stichopus horrens. The sequence goes on from VJOZ01064315.1 coordinate 1,716, forward strand.
TCTGAAGTATGGCAAAGAATTTGGACAGATGGCTCTCAAAAATGATATGGGAACAGTAAACCCCAGGGTAAGTTTCACAATACATCACCTCTCTCCATTTCCCTAGACTTAATATCAGATTAGTTGATATTACAATCTGGATTTGTTTCGATAGGCTATCCCACCCCCCTCCCGCTCGTCTTCAAGTGCACAGTTTAGGCACAATTTTTCCTATAGTGTATGCATTTTGTAGGATTATGCAAGTTATGTCCAAAAATCAATGCATTGTTGCATTACCAGTGAATATGTCATTTTATCTTCATGTCTGTATGAAAAGAAATCAATAACTAATCAGCCTCCCCATTTTCCTCCCCACACTGTATCCAATTCTTTTTTTCTTTTTTTCCTACCCCCCACATTTTTTTTGTACTCTTCGAATATTTCTTGAAAAAGCAGAGATGTGATGATGTTCGTTGCTTGATATATTTGATCTTTGAGATTCATATTGTACATAATCATGTCAGCAGAGAATTAGCATTAATAATTTTGAAATTTCTCACCGTCGGTGTTAAATCGTTCAAGCGTGCATGTTAGTGTGACTTGATAGTTCCATGACACTGGACGGTAATAGGTTCCTAATGAAAACCTGGTGGGTCATTTATCTTTATCAGTCCATGTTTCATCTCACACCGACAGCTGATGCACAAAATGAATCCAGCTGCTCCCCCGAAGATTTTGGTCGAGAGGTACCTCATCGAGATAGCGAGAAGCCACAACGTTCCGTTTGAACCCGACTCTTCAGTGCTGAATGTAAGTCACAAAAAGGAAGAGATGATGGGGACGAAGGGAGCAGTTTGGTGCATCACAAAAGACAAATACTGCCCCCCCACGGATAGAGACCCCTGGAAAATAGCTCTTCCCTAGTGGGTTTTTTCCACCTAGTTGTAAAAGACCAGGAGCTGTTTTTCCTGTATGAAAAATATTCTTGTTGTCTTTACATTGCTTGAATTTTGCTCCAAAAGATAGTTTCCTTGGATGACAGCAACTGGCAATTTTGCAGGATTCTCGTAATCCTGCACTTTGAATGTAAACACTGACATTATTAGGACTCATTTACAAGGAAAGCATTCCCCTGCTTTGACTTTGTAGGGAGAAGGAATTGAGGATCTCCTCGGCCAGTTGGAAGATGATGCCACCGTTCCACCAGACACTCAAGACAAAAACAGTAAACCTGGACCACCAGGAGGGGGATCTGCTCCAGGTGGCTTTGGTGGTGGACTCGGTCCCGGTCCCGGCAATGCGTACTCTGGCCCTGTGATGCACGACCCGTCTCTTGCCTACCCTCCTCCGCAAGCCACGGCACCTATGGTGAGTCTTGTTTTGCGTTTTGATGCTTTTTCTTTTAGTCGTTACAATTTAGACCAGAATGATCACAGTGGCTGGAATTGCTGTTAGTGATTGTTACTCCATGACAATCACCTTTTCAGTTCTGAAACCTTTATCACATGCACTTACCTTTGTTGAAATGTCTTTACAGGGACTCGCACTTTCAATGAAAGTTTGTTTCATTTAACTGAAAAACACCCAGAGGCATGGTCTCAAATTGCCTTCACAACTGCAGTGTTAAACCTCTGTAGATGATATGATGTCTCGACAATTGTTAGTGTGATGTTAATCCTTTGTGAACGGTATGGCTATGTAAATATTTCGCCAATACTGCTTGGAAGTCGCTGTTTTCGTTAATGAGACATTTTGCTGGTTACATTTCCAATCTTAAAACTGCCCAATCAATTTGAAATGCCAAACACGAGCACAGTGTAGGTGGGTTATCCTAATACATATTAACCAAACAGGAAGTATTACTAAGGTGAATATGCTGTGAGAACTGGTGGGGGTGGGAGTGGAGTGAAGCTGTTTCAAGCTACGAGAAAAAAAAAATACTGTGGTTATTTGGGAAAGTCTGAAAGGAGCCTCTACCAATAGTTGTGATATTGTTTTAATCCTCAATAACAATTGCATCCTCAAATGATTCCTCCTCCAAACCATTTGTTTTTTATGGTTTTACTATTAATCATGTTTGAATCAAAATTTGTTTCGTAAATTATAGCAGGCATTATAGCACAGTAGAATCCAAGCAGTGACTCTCAATATGTTTTGGCTAAAGATAAGCTTTTATCATTTTGTTTTCTTCACTTCAATATACGTCTCTTCTTTTGATCTCCAATCGACGCATCTTCAGATGCCTCCATCTGCATCTGTGAATGGGCCTCCTCCTTTGCCCAGTAAACCACCTGTGGGCACCACCAATATGAGTGTGAGTTTTGTCAAATAGGCTCAAAACCAACACACAAAAAAAAAAAAAATCATCTGTTGTTTTGCTGTGACTCTCTGTCATTTCATCACTGTCCTGTAAACTCAACAACATCATGGAAGCTTCGGAAAATATGCTGCCATCTTAAAATCTCAGTCTTCGGTACTCTGGTGGGGGTAAACTGTTATAACGTATTAACCTATAGTATCCTGCTTCTTGCCTTATATAGAACTCCACCGTATCGTCAGATGTCCCCATTTTCATGTCAGGGGATTAATTATAACTTTTCAGCTCTCTTAAAGTATTATTGCTTTAAAAATATTGCAACTTATGTATCATCTAATTCTCTTCATCTTTGTCTCATTAGCCTCATTAAAGTTAATAAGCCTTATAAAATTATTTAGCCTCATTAAAAATTAATGAGCCTCATTAAAATTAATTAGTACTGGAAGTACTGAGGATGCACGTCATTGCTGTGTCATTTTAGCACATTTAATCATTGGTACTTTCTCCCTTTTGTTGGTCTCGTTTCATTATTTCATGAACTTCTCTGACCAAATAAAAACAGTTGTGAATGAGTTATTGTATATGACATAGTAACAAAACCTTTAGGTGATTCAATATTGACATTATATTAATTGTAATAACATATTGTTAAGAGTTATTAATATCATGGGTGAGGATTGGTTGTTAAGACAAGAACTCTGAGAAGGAGACACACACAAACTGAAACATCTTTTGCTTATCCCGACCCTTCGGTCCCACGCATTGTTCGTAATTGGTAAGAAAAAGACAGCCTTGCAAAGTGTGTGTTGTTTATATTCAACCCTACGTCCCAAATTGTAGGATCATGTGAAATGAAAGCCGATATTTCTGTCGATTTAAGGAACGTTTTTGTCAAACTTTCGAGGCCTTTTTCAGAGTAAAATTTTGCACTGAGTTGGGTTACATATTTGAATGAAAGCATACACAGAAACTAGACGCCGGATTGGAAAGAAATCTTTTCCACCGCCACTAATTTGGAAAAAAATCTGCACAGAAGAAAGCAATTTAACATCCTCACACATGTACCTTTTTCTATAATAGTTTTCAAACAGTGACTGGAAAGCCCTTATCTGCTGTAATGACCTTTACAACTGTCATTTAGTCAACATCATTTTACCTTATTTTGCCATATGCTGCTCTTTATTTTCTAAATCCAATTTTCTATGCTGTATCCTATTCTGATGCGAGTTACGTAGAATTTCCTATGTTAATGCATGTATGCATCTGGACACGTTTTTCTTGCATGGGTGGACGTGCCTGTGAGGGGTGTCGTCTGGTGAACTAATATCACTCCTATGTGAAATATAACAAAGAAATGATTACAGAAGTTAGGAAGCCAACAAAAGTTACAGCCTAATAGTCTTTGTATTTTGATATCAATCAATGTGTTCTGTGAGAAGACCGTCGTAGCCTACAGTGCCTGGCCATGTTTACGTTGAAGTCGCTGCATCTTTGTTGTGGTATCAAGCAAACATAATAAAAAATTCACTCCTTTGTATTAATGATCTGATATCAGGAACAGTCTCTCATTAGATGACACTCACGAAGTATTTTTTTCATCCTGACCTTCCAGTTCAGTTTGTTCAGATCGGCATACACTCTGTGCCTTTAATAGTGGAATGTGCATCTAGTATTAGTCCTCAGGTTACATAATATTTCAAGCGTATCACATTTGGCACTGAACATTGGTCATGACCACTACTATAGTCTGCAACGGGTGGTTTCATTTTATCAGAAGTACCGTATCTGTGGTTCCCAATAACGTTTGCCAGTGTCCCCAATGGCAGAAATGAAATATGAATCAGTCTCCGAAATGAAAGTTTGGCAGTAATACTGGCCACCAAATCTCTAAGACCACATAGTAGACGTACTAAATAACTGTGTGAGGGAGTCGTGCACACTTGACCAAAATTTAATCTTAAAAATAAGTTATTGGCATATGTTTATATGCTGTTGAGTTGTTAGGTATTGTCTGGACCCCTTCATATAACATGTGGTACTGTGGTGTATTAAATTTTTCTCATTTAGCCAGCGAGTTATTCATGATTTCATTTAGTCTAGTGTTATTACACTTTGCTGCTATTCAGTATGCTTGTATCATCATGGAGCTGAAAAATGCTTGATTGTAAATGTCTCTTGGTAAGTTTTTCCCTAAATGTATCTTCGAGTAATTTGTCACATTTACAGCTGTATGATTTTGGAAGTTGGTATCACTTTTCACCAAAATCCTGCGTTTGAATACAGTCACATATAAATAATCGCAAGTGATACACCCTCTCGAAATTGAATCAGCTACTACTTGCATACACTTGATCTGTAATCCTGAGTATGGTGTAAAACTCCAGTGCCTTTTAAAGTCGTCTTTACAGTCCCCAGTTGTATCTACCATTGGTGGATTTTTTCTTATCCACATTTCATTGAGAAAAGTCGTCATATACCAATATCATCTGCTATTCACACAAGTTAATGGCATCCTTTAAATCTCATATTCCCGAGCTGTTCAATTATCATATTTCCTGTCACCTGAAAGAATCGCAAAAGTGTGTTTTCACATTCCAGGCCTGGAAAAGTCATGCAATTTTCTAAAAATGACAGAAGTCATGGAAATGCTGTGAAATTTAGAACAGACTACAATTTTTCACACGATCTGAAAAAAGAAAATCCTTTTTATGGTGGTGATTGTGGTGTTATTCATTGATGAAATTCTCAAATGTTTGGTCCTGTAAATGTCATGGAAAAGTCATGGAAAAGTCATGAAATTTGATTGTCATAGGAGGTGTGGGAACAGCAACTATGGGGGATTTGATGTGGTGCTGCTTTCTCTGCAGTCGTTGTGATGCACAGTGATTGTCTTCGATGTCGTTGTAAAAGTAGAAAAGAAACAAATTGTGCAATACCTCGAGAGAGAGTATTGTTGATGAAGAATTTTGTTTGCTTATGGACAAAATTTTCATGTTGATAAGGAGGGGGGTGCTGCTACCATTATCAGGGGTGATTCATTGAGCTAATGTTGTGGAGTAATATTTTCATATAAATGCAATGTGACCTTGGTGTTGCAGTAGGTGGATAACATTAACCCCCGACTTGAAATGATATTAGCAGATGTTGCAAAAAGCAAGTAACAGACTTCCATCACAGAGTGCACTATTAAAATTAATGAGCTTAATCAAATGATGTGTGCCAGTACTCAGGAGTTTGTGTTGGCACTGACAAACAAATATCTTTCTAATGGTGATGTTACTACCAGTTCTGGCAAAAGATGACAGATTCAAAGAGTTGCATCATTGCACAAAGAAAATACATAAACTGTGTGTAAATTTAACATTACCAAACTGCATAATGAGAAGAGACTGTCTCATTCTGCAGCCTGAATTGTTGGTATGAACTTATTCAACCACTGAAAATGATATCGAATTTGATAAGTTTTAATGAAATGTCGTCAGGAACGTCTGCAGTAGCACGTCATAAAAATGTTTGATGCCAAGCGTGTCATGGTGACTTGGTCGTTTTATCAAGGGGTAGTGGAAAGACGGAACAGACAAATTTAGAGTGATTTTAACAAAGAACTCACCCCTTAACTCTCAGTTTTAGAAGCACGTGATTGTTTTGTTCCATTAACACGTCTTCTGAAATAGTTGTCGTACGTGAAATTCCATTGCATTTGCAAAATGAGAGGGCAGTAGACTGCTGCTGTTGGGTACAATTACTGTTTTTCCTGTAATAAACATGAAGTGTTGTCTGTGTGGAGTTACTGTACTGATGTATTCTTCTTCCTTTAAACTTTTGGCTAGAAGCAAAGTCTGACCAAGTTCAAAAGAATAGTTCTAGTCTGTTCCCAATACTTCAAAACACAACAGAAGGATTGTTCTTCATGAAGACTTCTTGCCCTCAGGAAGTTTATCTGTTTATGTCAACATGAACCACCAGTCTTGAAATGTATACAAAGATAAATGGTTTCTATGAGAAAGAACAAAAGAAAGAAAAGAAAACAGAAATTTTTGGAAGAAGGAAACATCAATGTGAGGGCAAGATTGTTGGCTGACCTAACTCTGCTGAAAGCAGTATATCAATATGAAGACATGTGTTACAATGTACAAACCTATCAGAAAAGAAAGAGATATTATCTTCCTACATATCCACATTAAATGCATAATCAGTTTCATTTCTTTTCTTCACAAATTATCACTACAAAATCACCCATTGTGTGGGTGGATACAATAAAAATACAATAAAATACCATAAAAATACTACAGGATGTGTCAAAAGTTTTTGTGTGTCATTTCATGAGTAACATACTGCAGCTTGAATGGTAGAAAGTAATTTAAACTGTAAACAAAGACGACTGTCATACCAAACCACTCAAAAGTGGAAAGAGAAATTTCACTTGTGTTCACATTTTCATTCTGTGTTCTTGCAATCCCTTTTCTTTTTGTGCTTGATTTACTTTTTTTTTTTATTTCACAGCCTGCTGCCTCTGCACCCCCAGGAATGATCGGTTTCCCCCCAAGTGTGCCTGTTGGTTACCCCCAGGTACACCCACATCTTTCCTTGAGTTAACTTTCAGTTTCTTTCATTTTCTCTCTGGCATTATTATCACTGATGAAGATGAATGTTGAGTGGTAGGAGAGGAGATTGCATAAACTTTAAGGTTGAATAAAGTACCCTGCTAGGAGTGGATTAACCAAGCATTGCAAATTTCAATTGATCAAGCAAATATAAAGTCATTGGTGTTGTGTCCATAAGAAGAAACAAAAAGGGGTACAGTAGTTTAGATATTTAGCATCACTGTGTCTCAGACATTGATATTCAAAGCATTGTTTTTCAGGTAAGTTGCTTGAGCTTTAAACTTGGTGTGTAGGTTATCTCATGTGAGTAGCTGATCTTTATTGTTTTTGTGGAGGTGAAAGATCATTTGAGGTCACTAGAAGTCTGTCAGTCTATTCAGCAAGATATTGATGAAAAAGTGGCTTTTGGTGTCATTTCACACTTAGATCATCAGAAGCTCATGAAGAGTAGATCGTTTGTCGTAGTTTATTGAAATCAAAAGTTACTTGAGATCAGCATCGGTCACATGTTTGAAATTACTGTACCCATGATATCTCAAGAAGGGAAGGTGTTATGACTTCAAACTTGGTGTGTATGTTCTATGTGAATCTTCTTAGTTAATATTGGCTAGGAGTCTCTATGTTCTTTGTATTTCTGGTTCTTTGCATGAACCTTTCGCTGCATACATCTGTTTGGCTGTGTGAATGCATTTCAGTATGACCTGGAAGCATTATTCCATCACTTGCTTAGCAAAAGATTTTCTAAGTGCAGGGAACCAATTTTATGATAACTGAAGGGGAGGGACTTTGTCATATTGAAGGTACTGTGGTGTAACTACAAAGACTTTATAGTGTTTGAACACTGCTTGTAATGGTCACATGTTAGGTGTCCATTCACTCTCCTTGTGTACTCTGTTGTGTAATGGCTACCAGTGTTTCTCTTTTATTTCAATGACACGTAGAAATGATTTTGTATTTTGTCATTATTGCTTAATGCAGATGTGATAAAAGTATTTAGAATGTTTTAAATTATCTTTCTGATAACCTTCTCTCAACAGGACCCACCAAGGTACTCACTGGCTGCAAATGATCCAGTTTGTAAGTACAAAAAAAAAATTTCAAATACGACCAACACTGTCATTTTGTCCCATTCATGGCAAATATATTTAGAACCTCAGCACAGTGTTTTACTTTTCAAGCGAAGCACGAACACGTAGTTNNTTCATAAGCAGCTTCAGCCACTGTTTGGATATCTTACTATGTTGGTAAATGTGGACTTGGGAAGATTTGGAACGTTGGTTGACCTTTCGATGATTGTCATAGCTTTAATGAATATAATTTCGTTTTCAGGGCCAGAGAGGGTCAAATAGCATGGGGTCTTACTCTTCTCCTTTTTAGAGGTGAAATAAAGATGAGAAAGGTGAATGTAAGATGAGATGGAAATGTTTAGTTCGGCTAACAAATGTAAGTCTCGTCTCCATATTACAGATCCTCCTCCACAGCCCCAGCCGGTGGATAATAGCAAACCACAGCCTGCACCTAGGGGTGCCATGCCACAACCTCCGACAGCTGGACCCGCGGACACCATACCGGACCTCCCGTCGGTACCCTCGGATGCACCCCCGGCTGCAAGCCACAACGAGGGGGGAGACGATCTGGATTTTGATGAACTCAGCAAAAGATTTGAAGACCTGAAGAAGAAGAAGTAAAACCTTCAGGAATCAAAGATTTGATGGGAGAATGGAAAACTTTGCAATAATACCTTTGCTCATTAAACACTTTCATAGTTCTGCTAGAATGCCTTTTATACCCCCATGGCTTTCCCTGTACCCTCCTTTTCCCCTCACCCTCTTTTCAAGAGCATAGAAATAATTATCATAGCGATATCACTGATGCTCCAAATTACATCATAACAACCGGGAGGGGGAGGGGGCTGCTCATCACGAATGAAAATTCAGAAGTTATCATGCTAGTGCCACTTGTTACAGGATCTGTTGTACAATGGTTACAATAAAATGATCTTTTGTGAACATTTGAGGCCATCTGTGGATAACAGGATGCTGCAGAGAATGTGGTCTCCTTCTTCACTATTTCTCAGATCTTCGTTTTTTTGTCGTCAAAACGATAAATCTCTTAAATGTAAGTCGTTGAAAATACAAACTCCATGTCCAGCTGCGAAGTCACTTGGTGTCATTTCGTCAACTCACGGCATCAGAAGGAGAGTAAACTTTAACTTCAAATTATTCGAATTATTTTGAATGAGAAAGAAGTTGATTCAAAATTAATAATATTACAAATGTTAAAAGTCTTCATCTTTGTCAGATCATCAAAGTTCCCACATTTTACATTAGTGTTTCCTGCAGTTTGATCGTCAAGTTTAAACCACTGTTTGGTAGATCTCAAAACCAGCATGTAGCCAAGGAGGGGACAAAGGAGGCGACCCCCCTTTGGCCATATTGTGGTATTTTTTTTAGGACTTTGCCAGAAATTCTTGGGAAAGGCTGTTTCTGGCCATGGGGGGGGGGATTTTGTACTCAAAATTTTCTCGCGTGCTAAGCACTAAGCAACCAGTGTTGGTGCTTGGCCTAGATAGTCTTCGTGAGTTCTCACCCTCTTGGCATATACCTGGCTACACTCCTGCTTAAAACTGCAACCTATTTGTATATATGGAGTGTAGAATTCAGCTGGAATCACTTGGATGTTGTCTATTTTGGTGTCTGTACAGCAAGTACTTTCACATGTAGTAGAAGTGCCCTTTGATAAAAAAATTTTCCCTCCCCTGCTGTGCTGTTTTGTACCATTTTTTTTTTCAATGTCATTATGCTGAAATGAGCAGAATGTTCACCAACTTATTTGCACCCAGCTGGACAAGAGCTTAAGTTTTAAATTTTGTTGTAAATATTGTATTTTGCCTCCATTCTAAGTTGCATAAACTCTACATCTAATTCCCAGCCCAATTAAAATCAGGGAATGTAACCAGTTGTACTTTATAAATATAAATAGACTACAAAATTTTCAAGATAAACTAACATGTAAATTAGACTTTTAATATACAAAATCATTCGTTTGTTTATTCTGTCCTCTCTTGGTTGTACTCTGTGTTCCACTACACCCCCTCTCAAGAGTGAAAGGGTAATGTATTTCAACTCTATTTGGTACTATTTTATCCATACTCAAAGCATGTGCTAAAATCAATTCTTGAGAAGACCTTTTCTGCCTGATATAACATGACGTGATATGAAGATACACCATAATGGTTAGGGTANNAGATGTAATGCCAGTAAATTGAATTTTGACTCCTGAATATGCATGCACCAATTTGTTTAGAGAAAGCCCTTCCCTCACCTGCAGGCAATGTACAAAAGAAGGTGTGGTGTGACTGTACAGGTAGATTAGAAAAGCATTCCTGAATTAAGTTATTTTTTTTTGTGATAAGTACATGTGGTTAATAGTTTGTATTGTTTTGGAAAGAGACAGGAACCTGAAAAGTAATCTTTTACTTTTTTCCCCTTTTGTAATGAGTCTGACTAAAGAAATATTTTCACA
>VJOZ01064316.1:0-10725 GCA_009801055.1 Stichopus horrens
CAATTCCACATAATTTCTGTATGATGTAAACATATCTTCTGTATGTTTACAATTAGTTCCCACCACATATGGAAAATTAGTTGCCACCATTGTGCACCAGCATGTCACATGATAAAGCTTTAAGGATATATATTTATAGGACATAGGATGTGGAATGTCAAAACTTATGAAGCAATCTGTACAGATTTTCTAAACATAACAAACTCATAAAATTCAAGGGTCATTTTGATGATCCTGGTTGAACAATGGCTTAAGGCAATTTCTGGGTAGAATCTCATTAAAAAATCATTAAAAAAAGCATTTGAAAAGCCACAGTAGAGGCCTGATATCACTTGTGAATTTCTTCTATTTTTTAAAGAGATCAATATCACTAGGATACAATGATATTCATGATGACGACAAAAATAAAGATGACGGAGTTGAAATGCATGAAGATGATGATGAAGATAATGCCCAAGATGATAATGATGGTGACAATGATGTGTTTGGATGCTAAAATGACAAAAGCAGTTGTGTCACCAATGACAAAGATGACTTAATGTTTTCTACACATCCCCTCCTGGCCCCTTGCCCTAGAACTACGTGGATGCAAGCACTGTGTCTGCAAACATCTTGTGCTTTGTACTTTACTTTAGTCTCTGACCACACAAAACAAAAAGTTACATCAAATGCCAAATGTCATGTACTGTTCAATCCTAGCAGAGTTACAGTATCTACACATTTCCATCAAAGAGCTTTTTAGATTCACTGACAGAGTTTTGTGCACAAACAACCTACAGTACCTCAGTAAATGCAGTATGTATCCTATAGCATCTATCTGTGATACAGTCTCAGGCAACAGTCAGATATTTTCAAAAGATAAGAAACAGTACCCTGCCATTTAGGATGATAACATTCAAGTGACCAGTGATCACCAGCGGGCAAACGACTCGGCAGAAGGCAGGAAATTGTTTCCGTGACAACAGACCTCATTATTCTAGCATTCGCTCCTAAATGTTTTGCATTTAACAAATAAACAAATAACAGATGCTAGTGAAAGCATCTTACTAATCACGTCAACTGGCATCGTCTATCTACTGTATGCAAGTCTGGCTGCTGTTGTGGTGGATGTGGAACATGCCTGAACTGCATGCACACAAGTATGTGTGGTAGGTTACAAGGTTAGGTCTAGAAGTGACAAGAGGTCTCCAAGTGATAGTAGATTTGAAAAAAGACTGAAGGAAAAGATACAGTAATACAATCACCTGTGGAGAGATCCTCCATTTGCAGGCCAGATGCTTGAATTGGCCAAAGCAAACCACATTTTACACATACAGCAATGTACTACAACTAAGCAAGTTGCACACTAGCAAATTGACAATGTTGGGAACAACTGAAATTCTGCTGTGCCAGACAATGCCATGAAATAAGACAAAACAACTTCTGGGTTGCCTATATTCCATCCGTGCCCTGAAATCTCATTTTTCCATTAACATAATTATGGGTGACAAATTTTGTTAATACTGTAGTTTGGATGACAAATTATTTTCAGATTCTGGCAAATTAAGGCCTCAATTTCAATCCATATATTGCAAACAATATCTCTAAACTGTCAGGCTAATTGAGACTAGTGAACATGGAGGGAAAAGAAAAACAGGATTGACGACAGGTAAGTTTGATGTCAAAGCAATCTCTAAAACCGCAAGACAGCAGTAACTCTACTGTGACTAAATTGACAATATCAGCATACAACAATTGCTTATAGGGATGAACAATGCTCCATGTTAAATTATTTCTTCAATTATTCTAAATTAAAGTGTCTTAATGTGGTATCAATGATTTAGACTGTTATTGAATCACCCACTTAGAAATGAATTACTGGCAGAAGTGATAAGGTTCAGCAAATTTCCCTGCGTATCTGAGACACCTACAATCTCCACAAGAAAGTCAAAATCTTGTAAAAATGAAGGTTGTCCTTCAGAATCAGGAAGTGCTTGAATTGAATCCACAGATTTTAGTTAATATATCAGAAACAATGTAATAATACTTTAGCAACAAATTTGCATAATTGTTAAAACAGAATAATACCAGTGTGTTCATTGACAAAGACTTCAAAAATTTTTACTGTATGAATGATATACTTTTTAGCTGGAAAACTTTATCTGGAAAAGGAAGAAAGGATTTTGAAAACATGACAACCTTGTGAAACCACTTAAATTTCATCACTGCACAGTAACCTGTAATATTGATCTTCCCAATTTGCCACATGTGTTTTACAGTAGCTAGGTGACCTGATAGAAGCAGTCAATATAGTATTCCATCTTTCTTTTTCACAATGATGGAATGATTGACAACAGTGAGAGTAAAGAAATTTCATTTTGTCTCCCGTATTCAAAGTACACCATATTCAAAAGACGTATGACACTGATATCACATGATACTCATAACCTTTCTTGCATGAGCAGTATCTTCAAAACTAATTAATGTTCAAGTTCATACCCTGACATCATATGATGCTATAGCAATTGCCTGTCTACCATGCAGTTTTAAAGTTATCTTGTAATGTACCATCACACACTGATATCACACCACACTCATAGCCTGTCTACCATGCACAGTATCTTCAAAGTTTTGCTGTACCGTCACACATACGCTAGTCTACCATGCTTCGTCAAAGGTTAATCTTGCACCATCTACCGTATCTCGTCTTCATACCAGCAATGGATTAATTGTGTGTCTACTACACTGTGCCACCGGCAGACCCGCTACTATACAATGCACAACAACACAAGGATGTTTCAAGGGCCACTTTCATCAATACTTGCCAACTTGGTCCAACGCAGAACATAAATTTCTAGACAACACTTTTGAGGTATGAAAACGGAGGAAGATGTGAAAAGGTAGAGAGGTGGTAGATAGGTAGATAGAGGAGTGGGTAGATAGGTAGATAGAGGAGTGGATGTGGTGTGAGTGTGGAAGATGGGACCAAGGTAAGGTTTAATATTAGATTTCATTGTCATCACTTAGTTATTCACCAGATGACAGCACATTCTAAGACACCTGAAAAACATGTCAATCGCAGACCAAAAACCAAACAAGGATAATCTAGAGCACAGAGAGAGTGATGCTAGAATTTCATTAAGGTATATTATGCTTTTAGCAAGTTTAAACGATTCACGGGTGTAAGTATGAGGTATGTTCATGTCTAGGATGTGAACTGACCATGAACAGTACTTTTATGAGCCCTAATGAGAGTTGCAATACAACAAAAAATAGAGTGAAGTTAAAGATAGAAGTTGCAGAAGTCTCCCTCTTCCTTACCCCACTTCTGAGTGGTAAGGCCAATAAGCTGACAGCAGGAATGATAAACCTTTGAGAATATTACCCAAATGAGAAATTTGCAATTATAAATTCATATCCCTTTGGTGTACATGTTAGTCATAAGACATTTCCATCACAGCTTTTATCTTCCAGGAAAATCAAGTTCCTAACAAGAATCATTGTCTAACAGGTTGCATTTCACAACAATGCTACAGTTATTTAGAGTTCCTTGAAAAAGAAACAAAAAGTCCCTCTAATTGGTAAGCACTCCATGACGACGAAAGACGTTGTTAAGCATAAAGACAACTGAAGGAAATATTCCGATACAAATGTATGTACTCCAACCAAAAGATTAAAAAAAGTCAAAAGTTTTATAATGCAAATATTTTCAAAAGGTTTACAAATTCAATATTTTGTTCCAAAAACATAAGATCCAAAATGGCAGAGAGAATATAGAGAAGTACATCTCACGCCAACCATTCGTGAGCACAACTCGATCCCCAAAATAGCAGAATTTTAAGAGAGACTGATTCCATCGTCAAAAGGGCACATTTGAGTGATTAATTCCGTTAATAAATGTCTGAGGGAATGCAGTTCTGTGGCAACAGATCGTCGTCCTCGGCACGCTATCGCAACGAAAATCTCTCCAGAAATTGCTACGGGGGAATATGATTAGCTACCAGCAGTTATATCACAAACTGGCACCAAATCCAGAAGAAGCCCGGCCGGCAGTGAATGACGAGAACCTATCGACCACTTTGACATGTACACACGATCAGTTTTCACTCCCACTCCGAAACCTCGCGAGATGTACTTTTCAATTCGCATATCGTGAGCCTGTGGGAAGGCTTCGTGCATGCTTCATGAGCCGTTCGTTCCTATTCTACCAGATTTCTTTCTTTTTGCTTTTCACGCTTCGCCTTCTCGGACCGAGCGGAGGATGCCTGAGGCGGAAGTGTGACGTCACTGCAGAAATATCGCCGGTGTATTTACAAATGATTAGGCGATGGATTGGAATAATATGACCTTCGAGCTGTAAGCGGCGGTCTTTACCTTTGCCACAGCTGTGTGGCAGTGATGATTGAGCATATGAATATGACCTAATTTGATGAGATATGAAACAGGTGATATTCATCATATATACTGCAACTACCAAAAATGAACATATATAGGTATGCAAAAATGACTATTTTCAGGGAACACATACAGCAGTTGAACAAGACGAGAGGAATTAGACAACTATTTTTCCGGCTTAGAAATCACGTGTGGAAGCAGCACTTCGTGGACTTGACAATAGTGCCGAGTCATGGTTAAGATAAAGTAGCAACATCTACTAGCTAAATAATGTTTCAACTCTGCAAAGGATAACCTTCTTTAGGCTGTACATGTGATTCTCCTTTGTACACTTCCACTACAAACTACAGTAGCTTGAAATGCATTAGTGCTGTGGTCTAATGGATAACGGAGAGTAGCTAGCCTGGCATGAATTAATGAAGCCCGGCCACAGGAAGGTTCAGATATCGACCAATGGCGGGGTCTCAGTAAGAAGCGTTCCTAATCCAAGAAGTAAGATGCATTTCTATAATGCCAATGGTGATGATATCTTGATAATGCTGTTGATGCTGATTTGTTGATCAAAGATAATGATGATAGATATATGACGACCATGATACATTAATTGATGTCGGTGATGATGACATTAAGTTAAAGATCATGTTCTCAAGGAAGATGATAGCAACAGTGATTTTGCTGATTTGTTGATTTTGTTGATTAGTTGATGATATGTTAACGTTTCTTATTACAGTGACATGCTCATGACCACTGTCAATAATGATGTTGATACATTTATGATGTTGTTGATGACTATATGTTATCATGATTAGCATCAATCAATGAGAAGTTAATGATGTCATTGATGATGATATGTTAATCATGTTAATGAGGATAATGACAAAGACACTGACTTTTTTCAATCATTAAATTCCTTGCATCCTCTAATAAAAAATCTGAAGTATATCACAAATGGAAAACACTTGACTAAATTGGTTTGCCAATGATGGTTAAACGACAAGATATTACCAACAACTATTGTCCAAACTTCACATAATTAGACCACTTCTGATTTGCTTACATTTTTTTATAACAGGCTTCCATAAGAAAACTCTTGAGATTCACCATCACAAATTTGAACAATAAATTTAGGGCAGATTTTGTGTACTTTGTTGTTTTCCACCTGCATCTCAAACAAATGTTGTTGGGCAGAGACAGCACTGTGAGGTTTGGAATAAATACGGATCTTTTTAAAATTTTTACATTCACAGATGAATTACACACCCTGGAAAATAATGAAACAACCAACAAACCAAACATAGTCAACCTCAGAAGTAGTGAATATCAACCGAACAAATAACCAAAATACCAACCAGTCATTCAAGCCAACAACAAAAAGGCTAGCTCAAGGACAAATGTGTTAAACGGAACCAAATCAGTTCAATAAACCAGTCACAAATTCCTACTATGACCAACCAACTTTTAAATCTATCTGATAATTACCGACCAAGAAACTACCTGAATGACAGAACAAAATACCAACTGAACAAGAAGCCTGCAGTTCATAATAAAATCTAATGATCAGAAAAATTAACACACTTGTGGCTCAAAAATTAATACCAACTATACACAGACTGACAGAGAGGAAACAGTGTGCTGTTGAGGATGACTGGTATTGCAGACATTCCACTACTCAGCTGTACCTACATTTAATTACAAAACTACTATTCATTCTGAGAATTGAGATATTTTAAAGAAAAATGGTTTAATTAAAACATTCACTCCTCTACGAACATGGTAAATGGACATCAACAATGCCTGTGGAAACAGGTTTCCTCTTTCTTGTTGATATACACACATACTGTTCCTACACAAAATGTTTTCTTCAAATACCCGAGTTTAATTTGCTGTGACCAAGCATGTTGCCAAAACCAAGCCAACGTTGCTGCTTCCTGACAATGACGAGTGCAGACCCCGGTGACGTCAATTGCAATTATATATATTCCCTGTATTTCTTATCTGCAGGCATAATAAACAACAGCCAACTCTGGTTGTTTCCTAAATTTGTCCTAACAATCAATCACAGGCACACTACTGCATAAAATGGCTAACGAAAGTGGAGACAAAACAAGACTACATAGCTGCAGGGGAGGGGGGTACTGAAGACTAGAGATACCGCAGACAAGCTTCAAATGAAACTTCCGTAACCCATTCTTCATCTTCCCCCCTTCCTCGATGCTGAATCTGAGATACAGACACACACTAGCTGCTTGCAATAGCTTTGTCAGAACATCTGCTCAAATTCTTCCAAACTAAAATATTCATCTTATCCAATTTAGCCAAAACCCTTTCCTAAAAATTTATTCATGTCTCTTGTTATTTTGGAGAGTGCTTGAGCTGTCGTCAAGGCCAAAGTTTACAGAACAAACAAAGATAATGTCAAAATTAATGTCAAGGGTTCTTGCTACAGATGTCTTTCGATGTCTTTCTTTTTCTATGTTGGTTCATCTGGGTATAGTTGGGGGGTGGTAAAGTTAGAGATACAGAAGGGTACAGAATCAAATAGAAAAGGCAACTGAGAACAGAAAAACAATTGATACCCTTTGCTGAAAGGTATAAGCAACCTTGAGAAACTAGATTCATGCAGACAGATATTGACAGTTTTGTACAGAAAAAAAGCATTTCAGAATTTTTGTTTCTTTATCAGCATTTTGCACAGGTTACATGTACAGATACATGCACAACGGATGAGTGATATCTTTTTCCATGTTGCTATAATACATAATACTAACTACCTGCTCTAACATGGCTAGCTGGATCCCAGGAATCACAGCAAAATGTTGACAAGGACTGGACACATGCTTAAGTGAATGTGCTGCTAAATTGTTTCAAATGTCGGGAATGAACGAGTATGATCAATAGACATCATACATAATTGTGAACACACCATGACAGCCAATCGACAGTGGGTAACAATCTTAGCAAGCATGCTTAACTTTATCAAAGATTAACAGTACTTGAATTTCAGCATCTCCAATGAACGACCATTTTAAATATGCAAATACCAGAGATTATCTTCCCCTCCCCCACTCTCCCTCATAAATCGCACTTTAACGCTCTCAGTACATGCACTTTTTAAAGAACAGGTTGTGTACAATACATCTTCAGTACATAAACTGACATGATTGAATTTGATAGGTGAGCAAAGCTAGTGAGTTATCAACCCCATCGGGCTCCCACGCCAAATCTTAGATTGATTTATCACCATGACGACAGGAATAAATGCAGGATGGTTCTGACAGGGAAGCAAGAGATGCCTCCACAATTCTCATTAATTGAGCAAAATTAAATAGTAATTCGAGAGGTATGCCAGAGGAGAAACTACAAGAAAGCCAAGAATTCCACAAAATATAATCAAGTAAATCTGCATATTTATTGCATGTTATAACATAGTATAAAAAGCAAATTAGTATTCTGCTATAGCCTAATAACATTCCATTTCTGAATCTCCCTCGGGATCGAGAGCCATGTATTGTTAGTTGAATGATCTTTCAAGTTTATTTTTTATGTCTATTCTAATTTACCCATGAAACTGATTTGATAACAACCTTCACTTTTATTTTTTTCTCTTGTCTGGGCTAAACAAAACATCATGAAATCCAGTTCCTAACCTGTGCAAATGAGTATAATTAACTAACCTTAATCTCTCTGTTGAAGATACTATATCTTTCACAAATCTTTTTTTTTTCAAGGTTTGAAACTCTGCTGAATTTCACTTTATTGTTAGGACTAGTGTTTGCACGAGACTCTCATCGATCACAAGACAAACAACTCATTGCTAAACGATAGAAAACATATATACAAAGAAAAGAGGAGGCAAATACCATTAAGTAATTTGAATACTAAGGCACAAAATAACTTTAACAGAAGATTGTGCACTACTCTAATGTAAATTGTGTAATACACAAAAGAATAGGATATAGACTTAAATGGGCAGCGGCATGATAGGATAGCAGTCCTAGGCAGGCTGCATAAAGTAAAACGTCAAACACAAATTACTCTAAGAAGAGAGAACAAATTTGGAAAGACTTAATACTGCTAGAAAATGATTAAAAATAAAAACAAAACACAAGAATACTCCAGGTTTTGAGGTTAGAAACGCCTTTGCAAGAGGCAAAACACGGTATCACACGTTTAGGCAACTCAAGTGAAAGGTAAACAAGGACAGACTAGACCTTGGAGGGCGGGGCACTAGAATCGATTTCGCAGACATTTAGAGCAATGTATGCATTAGTGACGCAAGGGATAAGTGAATCGTCTACGATCTGAATGACGGCATGGATTACACTAGATCTCACTGCAACAATGAATTCAGATGCTTAATTTTGAATCTTCTATTCAGAGACTTGTACACATGTTTTCATAAATGTTGAATGTTTGTTCTCATGGATGTTCTGTTTACATGAATGTTGTGTGCTTGTTCTCATGGCTTTAAGTTCTTTGTCAACAATGCATGTTTGTTTCACTGAATGTTGTGTGTCTGTTGTCATGGATGTATGTTTGCTTTCATGGATGTTGTATGTTTGGAAGTTATTGTTTATGTCTGTTCTCCAGGATGAATCTAATTTGTTATTCTCATGGATGATGTAAGTCCATTTACATGAATGCCGTATGTTTGTTCTTATGGATTTATCTTTGTTTTCATGGACCCAAATGACCCAAACGACACATCATCAGCTATACACTTAAGAAAAAAAATCAATGTCACAAGTGTTTGCAAGATCTTTTAGGAAATCTGCATAAATCGCAACAACACTAAAGGCCAGTCACCCGAGACCAGATACACCAGCTATATTTCAATCTGAAAGCCCATTATACATACCACCAGAATCCTACTAGAACAATTTTGTTGAGTGTCATATAATCAAAAGTACTGAAAAAAAAGAAGGAAGGAATCCTCGACAAAGAAAAAAGTTTGATTCATGCCAGTTAACGAATGTCTTACAGATCGTTTTTCATTTCAATACCAAAAAAATTCCCCACTGCTTATCATCACTCTCTAATTTTTCCAGTTCTGTACCGTGAACTGCAAGAAGACAAAAAATAGAAAAATACACTTTCATAATAAAGTTGTAGATCCTTCACACTGCATCCTCAAATAAGAAATAATTTCAACCATTACCGATGCAACCACACAAAAATACAAAAACCCACACACACGTTGTTTGGCCCGTCATGACACTGATTCACCTTTTTCATTATGCTGCAAAAATAAAACTTCTACCTTTGAGAAAATTAACTAAATCTTTTCTGTAGTGATGTGCCTATTGTAAACATGCAGGTGCAGTTTGTGTGCAGAGAGACACAGCGACGTTTGTCAAAAAAACTTCAATTAAGCTAGTGGCACTCCAGCGATCAATGCAGTCCTAATTTAGTTTTCATGCACTGCATGCAAAGAGGGTGTAACTTCTCTTGATGACCGCCACTCTTTGACGTCACACTACCAGGAAAGCATGATGCACTATCAGTGAGCTGTAAGGGAATTGTGACCACACTTCCATAACCAAAGGTATCTCTACTAATGTAAGTATAGTGTACATCAAGGCTCAAAGGCGTGCAAAGGCATGCCAGCGTGGTAAAGCTTAATTGCTTGTTAAAAGACAATTTCTGTGTGCTCTCCATCCATGGTTAAACACTGAAAACAGGTTGGAAATGACTTAAAAGTCTTGTCCTTTGGGTATTGCGGCAGCAGAATGAGCAGATTAGCCCGTAGGAGGGAATAATTCGATAGAGAACAAAATGGCCGATGATGCCATAAATTTTGATGAAGAGCATGTCTTAATGAATATCTACATGGTCCAACATTAAAGGTCATGTGTCATGTATCTAGAAAAGAGACCTGCTGCAGATTCAAAAGTTGCAGCATGAAACCATGAATGAGAATCCGTTGGAATTTGGTTCATATTTATTATCGTTTTTGTGACATGAATTTTCAAAGGTAGATGAAACATCAAAACATATGATGTGGCACGCTGCACGGTGTGAATATTTCTTTTGTTAACCCTTTACATACAGTAGTGTGTCTTGATTACAGGGTTTCACACTGGTAAGATATTGATATTGTATTATATATATATGTGCTTTAAAAATGAAACCACATGGGCATACAAAATTCTCATTTTTTTTTTTTTAAGCAAAAGTGAAATTAACAAACAATTAACATAGGACATATAGTGGGAGTCCATCTCTTGACATCACAAATATGCATACATAGCCAATGTTTATTCATGATATGGGTGTAATCAAGACAAGAATTTGCATGTAAAATTGTTAGTATATGATGGATTTTGATGGAATTTGTGGCTATCTTCAACA
>VJOZ01064322.1:2399-16916 GCA_009801055.1 Stichopus horrens
TTTTTTTTTTTTGGTTGTATGCCGTGTTGGTGCAAATTTTCCTGCAGTATTTCCTCTTCACATATTTATTGTCACTGGAATAATCACAAGTCAGCTGAACTAAAGTAAAGATGAGGGACACCGTTCAGAGTGAGGACACTTGACTTTAATTAGATGAAATATTTCACACAATTTTTCCAACCTTTGACATCTTATCGAAATACATCTGTTGAGCATCATAATCGACATAAACAATAAGGAAGGAACTAGTGTGAATCAGTTTCCCATCCGTACCTGCGTACTGGAAGATTTGGCGTTCACCGTTTCCTTGATCAGTCTGACCTCTGAGCAGGTCACACCTCCGATGACAAAGACGACCAGCAGAGGGTTGTCACTGGGTCTGGGCTTTGAAACGTTCATGAAAAGTCTGAAACGGTGATATCAACAGTATTACGATAAGGAGCTTACTTGCACCAATGGAGAAGTAGTCTGACATTAAAAGAGGTTTCAAGTTGTTACATCTCCTTCAATTATCACTCATCGAACATTAGTGACTGCTTAAGTAGCACAGACTGCATCGAGATATTGAGTAAAAGTTCCATTTAAACATCAAAGAACGATTTACGATAGACAACACACAATAAATGTGACATATTAATTACTTTCAAGATAAGAGGTAAGAATGGGGCTAAAAGTGACGACATTAACTCAATTAACAGAGTGAAGACAACATTCCTCCTGGAAAAAAGAAAGAGCTTTCTGAGAGTAAACACCATGAAGTGGGTCATGATTCTCAGGCAATATGGTATTATTTCAACATCTCAGGTAATGACACTGACATAGATTGAATCTGTACCGTTGAATGTAGATTTCAAATTCTGTCCTGGCTACTGCGATATACCCAAATCCTTAATTTTATGCATAATACTTATATCTCAATGTTATACTTATATATTTTTTGTCTGTTTTCTTCATTTGTCAGGATGGCTTTGCTGTTAGCAAATATTACCACAACTGTTTGGAGGGAGTCCGCAGATCGTTTAACGTAACTGCCTAAACCAAAACTGTTTCGAAAGACATACATCAAGAGATCTTCACCTTCAACACCTTCAAATAGACCATTGTCTCCAAATGATTTATTCCTAAAGTTATTGCTAGGGGTTTGCACCAGGTAACCGACCGACAACATCAGGATCCAGTTCTGAATTGGCTACCATGATTCAAAACTTCCACTACCATACACTGAATGTGTCACTGAATACAGAATGCATGGCTAACTGAAAACAATATACTGCCATGCCCATATAAAAGGGTCACATACATGGTGTCACATTATTATGCAAAAGAAAATGTTGCACAAAGCCTTTACAACAAATTTGCAGCCTTGAGGAGGTTATGTTTTCAGGCACCTGGTCGACTACGGACTGCAGGTATCTGATCCATTTTGGACCCTGTGCAAAACACTAGTCGCTGCGACCAAAAGAACCATCAGTGTTTTTATGGATCTGATTTACACAGCTGATTTAGGCAACCTACTGTAATTTCAATTGCCACTGAAAGAGAGAGCCTTAAAATTAACTTTTCCACAGTAAGAAAACCTTACAAAAAGTTTTTATCCAGTTGTTAAAGTTGTTAACGTCGTTATTCACCTGAATCCTGTCTTCAAAAGATCTCTGAGTCCGCTGGATTTGTATTCTACATCCACCAGATCAGGCTTGTTTTGGTCAAAGATTAAATTCATCAACTGCTGGAGAATCGGAGAGTACGTCGCTGGCTTCGTTCCAGATCCTGTGTCCAGAATTGAACTGAGAGATGGAAGGGAAGATATTCAAGAAATTGCTACAGAAAACCATGAGAAAAAAAAACCGAGGAGACCCTCTTTGTTGAGAAGCAGACATTACAGCTCTTGAATAAAAAATACTGCAGACAATCCCAAAATTACTGTCAAAAACATAGAAACAAAGAATAATTATGATAACAGAGGCATTTTCCCATAAAAGCAACAACCATTTGATAAAAAAATATTGAAATACATTTTACAATAAGTAACAATCCAGACAGCCTCATGCATATGGCATAATGGGCATTCATGGACATGGCATAATGACATAAAAGTTGCACAACAGTGTTGATTTCTCTTGTCACAGGGATGGTTAGTCTATTACAAAAAATTTTGACAGTTTTAAACTACCTGTAACTTGTCTCCATATTTTAGAATTGAGGCAGATTGAGATCTGTTGATCATGACATGCTGTTTCATGGACTAACAAGAAATATTCTGAACACTGCCTGATCTAATCCCTTAGATGCAATTTTACCCATTTGTCAAGTGACTACAACCATTTGTCTCTTGCAGGCTGTAAGAATGTCTACCTTGTCCAACAGATGAAATCCTTTCTTTGAGCACAGAAGGAAACTCTTTGATGTACAGTAGATTCAGTTTCATAGGGACAAATGTAATACTGACCAGCAATCAAATGGGGTACAAGTATGTTATTTCATGAAAAGGGCTTTTTATACCTAGGATAACTAGTTTTTCTTCAGAGTAAGGATAAATACCAAAATCCTTGCTACAAGGTCACTTTTTCCCAAAACACTTCAATTAATGTTACAAAGGCTTCAGACTTTTCTTCACAAATTGTACTTCATTTGTATTTCTTCACTAAAGTTTATTGTGCTGACAAATGAATCTAGATTTACAACCTTCAACTGAAGAATAACAGTTGTTAAACTTGATAAAAAGCAAAGGGTATCCATGTACTAATAAAGCACAATTATACAGTGACTGTGACATCACAAAATGTATAAGCAAGATTTCTGAATTTAAAAGCTCTCAGGTGACCTTGTATGACCTTTAACCTTCCCAAACCAAGAACATGCTAATGCATTAACGTGATTTTGATAATTATGTTTAAGAGCATATTTTTCAGAATCTGATATAACATGAGGCTGTGTCACACGCTTGGTTTCTGTAATATACATGAGCAATGTATCGCATCACCAACTAAAATGTAACAACCACTACAAACACAATGACATTGCTGACCTAAGTTGATGACTGATTGGTATCATGAACTCAACAAGCACACATGCATACTAATGCAATGACAGGGGGGTTAAAGGGCGGGAAGCTGTGTGATGACTCCCATGGGGTGCTTGGTAAAACAATGAGGAACCAAAAGACAAAGACAGTTGGCTTCTGTTGATCACATCTATTCTGCATTTCCGCTCCACTTTCGTGCTCTCACAGAGCTTTTAGGTTTAATGCATACATCAGAAACGTATACATTCTTAGGGGGGTTTGAAATGAACAAATACATGCATGGATGGATGATGGAAGCGTAATTAAGTGAGTTAGGAATACACATGCAAAAATGATGAAGGCACTTATGTGGGGTCTCTCACCCTGAAATGAATGGTTTAAGGGAGGCCATAATGACAAAACTAACTCAAATTCCCACACTAAGAAAGAGATGTGTCCAAGCCTTGAGAATCCATAAGTTCATGGTTTTCAAAAAAAGATCCTTATTGAGGTAATAGCCTTTACTGAATTTTAAACTTTCACACTCAATACGGTTCATTTCGACATCTAAATTACAAATATCACATCCCTAAAAGCTTCCCTTCTTGAAATATTGCACTTACAAGGTTTTCAGGATTTAACTCCTATTGACCTTAAATGATCTTTGACCTAACCGAAACAATATGGCACCCCTACACTAAATGTGGTTTACCTACATACCAGCAGAAATATGAGATCTGTAATGTGTCCCTTCTTGAGATACCAAATTAACAAAGTTTCTACTATTTAACCTCTGCTGACCCCAAATGACCTTTGACCTCCACCAAAACCGAAAGGATTTTTGTAACTAATGTAATACAAACGACACACTACATAAGAGATCTGTCAAAGCTTCCTATCTTTAGATATTGTGTTTATAAGGTATTTGACACCTCTTGACACCTACGTACTAAATATGAGGTCTGTTCATGATTTCCATTAGGATGCCATGTTGCGATAATCAAAACGAAATTTTAAGATATCTGAAAATATAGCCGAAAACCTCAATTCTTGCAAGTTGCACCGACATTCAGAAAGGCCCTGAAGTCTGGAGACGACTCTCTCAGCAGAAGATCGAAGGTGGTCCTCTGTATCATTTTGAACTGATGAATACATTAAAAAATGTTCAATAAGTACAGCAACAAGTATTAAGTCACATTATTCACTCAAGAGTATGTCACCTTTTATAAAACACTCTCCTCTCCCCCAGAAAGGAAAATTTGCAAAGAAAAATAAATCTTATCTGTCATGTAACATGGAGTGATGTATCCTGCTACAAAACGCTTCAATTCTTTCATTTATCACATTTTTTGCACTGAAAGGATATACAAATTGCTGGCATGTAGAATATATTGCATCTTTTGGAAAAAAGTTTTGGTGGCAAGGGCCACAACATACCACAGTTTTACACACATTTAGATATTTAACTGACCAAGTTCATTGACCACGTCGGATGTTTTCAGATCCCTCCTGAACAGTCCAACCAGATTGTTGATGAAGTCTTCTTTCCGTCCTTGCGTCCACGTGAGCTGGTCACTGGTTAAAGACACCACATGACACCACAACAGTAAGACCTCATCAGCTGACAAACTTGGCCTGTAAACATATGCAACGGAAGTGCAAACATGATAATCAGCGACATGGTTCCGGCTAGAGATATTCAGTGTAGTGGCTGTAGTGACATGTCAGTGTTGTGTGAAGGACATCCTGGGGGAACAGCACGGGGCATTTTATCAAGAACAAAAAAGCAACATTGTAAAGATGAGTGCCCCACCCCACCCCACCCCACCTTCCCTTTTTCATCTCTTTGATGCAATATATCATCACACAGGGTCATCACAACCTCTCACAGTTGGGAGGAGGGACTTGGAGGGTAAATATCAAAGAGCACTCTGATAATCTTATGATATGTAACAAGGGCACTGTATCTTCAAGTCTGAGGGTCAATACCCCCTTTAAAGCCCCTCCGTCTCCTCCAACTGGCAGCACCAGCGATGCATAAAATAGTACATCTCCAGATGAATAAATATTCAGGTTAAAGTGACTAAAATGACACCCACTGCTGTTGGTATCTAACTTTATTTTCATACCAAGAAGTAGAATACCAGATCGTCTGGAAAAGTGACGGTGCCCCCGTCAAGTAATCTTTCCTTTTACATTTTTCAGGGAATATTTGAGATACATTTTATCTTGGAATTACAGTAGTAGGTAAAAGAATCCCATTGCTTACTTCTCTCTATCCAGTTCCTCAGCCATGAGATTCAGCATCTGCTTCCAGACAACCTGATCTGGATCCTCTCCCAACGTCTGCAGGAGCAACTTCTCCTTGGTCGCTATGTCCTCTTGATGAGAGAATTGCGGGTGAGACAGGGTCTGTACGCAGGCAGTCGATACCTGGACTATTGCACTGTGTTTGGATAGGACATCCTGGTTATTCCTGCATGAATAATGTTTATAAATCTCTAAAGACCAGTGACAACTCTGAAGAGCTTTTAGATGTGGTCTGTTAATTACAAATTTCATAACAGAGTCAGATCAACGTTTCCCTGTCCCCACCTCCCCTCCTCCTACTGTGTCTGGCAGTGATCTACATCCATGAAAAAAAAAATAAAAATGACAGAATAAACTGTTCAATTGGAGAAATATATCACAAACATGACAAGAATATATTTAAGTCCAGTGTGTGGATCATCACAGACCTTGCAATGTAATTTCTGAGATCCTAGGGAATGTAATTCAAAGTCCACTTTTATTAATTTGTAATAACATAAGTTGGCTTTGAATTTTTCCAGTACCTGGTTACAAGCTTAATTTTAATCCATTAGGAACTGTACCTCTGAACAGAAATTGGAAGCATTTCATCAAAATTGTATTTTTTACATCATACATAGTTTTTAATCCTAGTTATAATTATTGCGATGGAAACAAGCAATTTACTCTTCTGTATCTCAGACTCCTGTCTCTCACATTGAAACCTACATCCAATGTACCATAGGAAAATGAAATACGTAACCTTCCAGTGACCAGCATATGGAAAGTTAACAAATATTCCAAAATGGATTCACTTTGGCAATCTACTGCCAACAATTGTTCACATAAAGAGACATGCAACCAGCCACACAGCTATCTTGGCTAGACAGCACTGACACCTATAATTGACTTTCAACCGACTGACCTTTCGTGATCAAGTTGAATTTTGTTTACCTGAATAACTTAAGTTTGGCATCAAGCGATTCGGCGGTCACTCTCCCAATCTTGGTGATTGATGCATCGGTTGGTAACTTGGCTTTGGAGATGGTCTCAACCAGCTGACGATTCACGGCGATCAACGCATCCGTCTGCTTCCTTGAGGTGATGAGAGTCGAGAGGAGGTCCCTGGATGAAGACACCTTTGGGTGAGCCAGACATCCAGGAGGCAGGATCGTAAAGCCAGAACCACTGTGTGAGAAAGAAAGGAAATACGAAGCAATTTTAAGTGGTTGTCATCAAAGAGAGAGAAACAGACTTGATTAAATTACAATCGATGTCCTGTGAAGAGTAAGTTAAACAAATTCATCGAACAGACCAAAACACAAGGCAACTGAGAGCTCCAATTTTTCTGCTTCTGTGCTACAGCTATTGAATTACTAGGAACTCCCAAAGACAATCCTCCTTAAGGAAAAAATGGCATCAAAGACATTTTTTCCAATTTTTCCAAGTCATATGGCAAACAATCTACAGAAAAAACAATGTGAATAAAACATCATTTTCAAGTGGCGCTGAAAGTAATGAGTGTTTTCACAAATAGGAGCAGGAAAATTAAGAAGGAAAGAAAAACATGGAAAAATCTGTGTCATAAAAAGGTGTTCTTTCATGTGACACATGAAAACACCTGTTCAAATAAAACGGAAACTATTGACATAAAGAGATAAGATGACATGGAGGAAATTTACTGGAAGAGCGAAAACCAGTCTCAAACCTTTCAGTTAGCCATACCTGTGAGACGAAAAGAAAGTGGACATGTCTAATGCAACATCAGCTTTATGGCCAGGCAACGATGGCAACAGAGAGAAGATTTTGTCCAAGAAACTATCCCGATGATGGCCTGTTGGACCTGACAAATCCAAAGTCCGATCAACGATGAGCAAGCTTGCCTTCTTTGTTGCAGCCTGAATAAGGTGAGGAAAAACAGTCATGGATAAACAATGGTGAGAGCCAGTTCAAAATTGATACTATGAACCATTGACATTTCAAAGGTTTCTTCTGCTTGCCTAAACACACGATTTACAATTTCAACCAGTTTGCTACCATACTTTTTCCAACCTCAACCATCCTCCCAAAATGAAATCACAACCACACTTTCATAACATAATTTCATATATAAATGAGACATGGGCACCTTTGCATTGATATATACAATGTAAATTGTTATTTTTTGTGCGTGTGTGTGTGTCAGATACTCTACTCATTAGTTATCTTTTCTGTAGGATATACAGTGCCTACTGTACCTTCCTTCTTGCTTTAGCAGACTGTAAGCCAGCCAGCTCTGTGGCTACGATACGACTGGTTGCACCCAAGCAGTACACTTCCTCATTCACATCTAGTTCTTCAAACAGGCTGCTCAACGTCGAAACAAGTTTCTGCAAATTAAGGAGAAAAAAAACTTTGTCACTTCAGCTACCACCACTTTCCCCATTAAATTGTCTGAAGTATCATTTGGTTGTTCGAAAAGAAAGCAAAGAGACCAGATAAAAACACAAGACTTAGCTTTTGTTATAATACTGTAATTCAGACATAGTCTGTCATTCCATAGAAAATGTCCGAGGTTACGGAGGTTTCAAATAATTATTATCCTATTGTTAATATAAGTAGAAGGCAAAACCAACAAACTACAGTATTATCACTTTAAATGAGTCAACTTCACTTCAGAAATTTACTTGTCTATCAGACAAACAGAAGGAGTAAACTTGGTTGTCCAACAAGATTTCTACTCATCTAGGACAATCAGACGACTGTCAAATTTGAGCCATGATCCACTCAAAGCAGTATCCTAACATAGCTTTTCGACTTAAGGATGGTGGGGGGGCGATCAGCGCTTAACTGCTCTTCTGTAATTTGAGAACATTTATACACATAGAGAACCACCGAAAAGATTCTGAGAAATTCAGTTAACTGTCAAAATAATGCCATTGAAAAGAAAGGCTAACCATTTTATGAAGAAGAGAGTTTTAAAATGCCACAGAGAATCATGCACTTTATCTTTGACAAATGCTTGAAAAAAGTCTCAGCATTATGAAATCAATGCAACTATGTGAAGTTATCATTGTAGCTTGACCTGAACAAATAACTTCAACAACTTCAGATAAGGGATTAAGTGGAATAATGGTATTTGCAAGGACTCTGAAGCCTTCAGCACAACTGTACAGCTTTTGTGAACTTTTTTTAAGAAATGTATCCTGCAATCTGTTGTGTCTTCAAGTGAGTTCCTTTGAATAGTAATACATTGCACAATTCACAGATGAACATCTGCAAACATAAACAATTTTATAATACCTTTATGACAGTTTGTCTGTTCTCTGGCAAAATATCCAAGGTTAAATCATCTACAGAAAAAATTTCTTTCCTCTCCAACTGTAAAATTTATCGAAAAGAAAAGAGACAAAATGAAATCACTGAGACAAAGAACTGCGCCAAACTTTACACATAATTTGTGCATATATTACACATCTAATTGTACACTAGCTTGCACAGTGGCCAATTACACGTATTTGCATTGGGGTTAACAAAGCCACTCATAGCCACACTGTCTGGAAGATGAGACTGATGCAAGAATCATGGTGGATCACCTGGCTGACTACAGGAGGAGAAGACATTTAATCCAGCAGATGTGAGAAAGGCCCTTCAACTTTGTTTTAACCCTTGCTGAGACTGCACTGTACAGTCTAATTGACCTCTTGCACAACAGATTTCAAGAGGATGGTGAGTCCCTTGTTGACTTCATTAGAGACCTTATCAGGATATACTGTACAGTCTGATGGAAGTCACTGTTCCAACCCAAGAGGATGCCAGTGCTCTAAGGTAGCTCCGAGATGGTACCTTGAAAGAGCAGTTTGTCAGAGGGGCAAAAAGCTTGCGTGAAACGAGAACTGAGGCGCATCTCCATTGCACAGACGACTGACAACTTTGAGAAGATGAAAGAAGAGGACATCCTGCTCTCCCAAGATTCACCAAAACAAAAGGCCATCGTAGGAGAAGTTCAGGCTGTCGATCCCGAAACCACCATAAACTCCATGGCTCCCTGACAAGAGAAGTTACTGGCAGACATTACAGAGTTGAAGGGCAAAGTGTCTGCACTAAGGGCAAAGACTTTGGAAATGGATAATCTGCAGAAGGTTGCCCAGCTGGAAGGAAATGTCCAGAAGTCAAATCACCGTCCACGACGGCAACACGGAAGAGGTGACCATGGGACACGGGGAACCCGGATGCAGGACAGGAGCCAAGGTAGGTCACTGTCAGAAGTCACAAGTTGTAACTGCCAACAGCTGGGACACTACACATACAACTGTGACTCACCTGAGGAAGATGTAACACATGAGACCTTTACGCTTCCTGATGGCTTTTAATTCCATTTACCATAAGGGAACAGCTTGAAATGGATGGAACACTCCAAAGCTCTGAAGGTACCTGCCTTACTTTATAAAGAAAAGGAGATTTTGAGCTGGGGTATTGCGACCCCATCACGCATGAAATTAAGCTCAATGAAGACACCACAATAAGGCTCCCCTATCCTAGAATATCACCAGCTGATGCCACTGAGGTGAAGAATCTTTTACAGAACATGTTGAATCAGAGGATCATACAGAGGTCTGCTGGCCTCTAAGCTAGCCCAGCAGCACTTGTTCGTAAGGAGCTCGGAGCTACAGTATCTACTTGTGTATAGATTATAGACAGCTTAACGCAATAAATGTGAAAGATTCTTTTCCCCTGCACAGAATAGATGAGTCCTTGGAAGCTCTAGGACAAGCAAGGCTTTCTACCTCCCTGGACCTGTCTCATGGATATATTTTCAGGTCACTATTAGTGAAGAGACCATCTAGAAGACTGCATTCTGTGTGCCGTGGGGACTCCATAAGTTTAAATGGATGCCTCAAGGATTGTGCAACAGTCCTGTTACATTCCAGTGAGCAATGCACTGCATGCCCTGACAGGAGAGAAAGTGACTGGGAAATCGTGGAAGAAGGCAGCACAGGATTGAGAATCGTCTGTTGATGCAGGGAGTAGTTTCAACACCCTGAAGAAACTTTTGTTATTGAGTCCTGTACTTGTCTATTCAGATTTCAGTCGGTTATTCGTTTTGGAGGTCGATGCTTCCCTGAGGGGACTTAGTGCTTGTTTGCTACAATATCTTTAAAATGGTATCTGATCAAACTGAGAAAATAGTCTTTTTATTTGTTTCCAGTAGTTGGTGCTTAGAATGATAATTATTTTCTCTGTGGATTTAACTTTTCACCTTCTGGACTTATTTCTAAAATTACTATCAATGAGTAATTCTGGTTATAACTTTCAAAACATTCAACACTCATTTAAAGCAAACAAAATTGTCAAGTTTAGCAATTGATGATTGTTAAAGGACAATACATACAATGGGGACAAACAGTTCAAACCAAAATCAAAGACTCGGGGAAAAACAAATCCAAACATCAAATGCACTTAGTTAATGTTCAGTGTGACATAATGTATGCAAATTCTACATGAGAGCATATGAAAGTATGCATGCCAAACAATTAGCATGTCACTGTAATGTACTGTTCATCTGTAGTTGAACTGAGAACATTAAAAATCTTACTGTAAACTCAGTTTTTCACATACTGCCTCAAGTCTACTATAGAGAAAACATGAAAGAATTCTTGTCAGTCTATATGATTAAGTCTCTCTGTAATTTTATGTGCAGAATACATATGTACTGTACCTGTGTAACTGTTTTAGCCAACCTAGGAACATCACTGTGAAGAACAGGCCAGAAGTCTGAGAATGCTGGTACAAGGAACAAAGACGAACAAATACTGGCAAATGAGAGAGGAACGTGGACAACTTCGGCATGGGATCCCTGAAAACAAAAATGATGCAAATTTAAATGAATTCAATACAAAACAATATACCCTTTTTGAGCTTTTTCATTCAAGGGTAAATTAAACTTTGGGTGTTATTGACAGTATAGTATGTTTACCTCCATTATTTACATCTTCTGAAGAAGCTTTCCTTCCTACAAACAAATTGAAATATATCGTCATGATCATTTATCTTGATTTCAAAGCAATACTACGAAGAATTAAGACAAAAAAATAATTTAACATTACCAGTATTATCTTCTACATACCTCATGTTTCATCCAGGTCATAATCTTTGATTCTAAATCCTTGAAAAAGTAATTTCCCTCTCCTTCTGAAGGTTGGGCATCGCTGGTCCGGGTGCTGGTGGAAAGATGCTGGTGTAGAGACTGAGATACAGTCGTTATGACAACGCAGTTTTTGAAATGACTGTTGCTGATGATGTCATAGATTATCTTCTCAGATGTGTCCAGTAAAACATCATTTACAATAAAGACACCCCTCAGGTCTGTTTTATCACCACTCTGTCACAAAGTAAACACAGGAAAGACTTTGACAATAATTTACACTTTTACAAACCATGCAAATGTTTGTTAATTGTAAACTATAGTCAACAAGATCCTTATAACGAAAAGGAGCATGGATGCTCAATTCCTTTGCTGTGACATTATCAAATTGACAAATTAAAACAATACAGTATGTAAGCCCATGGAAAGTACATTCCTGTAAAAGCAACAGTGGACCAAACCACTCTGTCATCTAAACTACTTTTGATTATTTGACTTGCAGTTTGGCCAGCAACTTATTATGTTTGTGTTGTGCTTAATCTCGGCAATGTTTCATTTACTGAAGTTTTGTGGAAACTTACAGTACAGTAGTTGTTCCATAAAGATGGTCTGTAATCTGTATAAATTGTTCTTTAAACTTCCACTATTGGATCATTTGACTACTGGTTTGACTCCCAGCTAGAGATTTGATTACAACATCAAGAAAAAATTCCAACTTGTAAATTTTTCATTTAACGGACTGACAATCCGACACTAATGCCAAAAATCTGCACTTAAATTTGGATTGCCAGTACAGACTATAAAATTATTAGCATATGGTATCAATTGTATTCATTAAATTATATGATAAATAAAGATGATCAACAAATTACTATATTTCAATTTCTTGGTTATAACATTTGTAGAACATAGAAATTGTTGGCTCGTGCTTCTAATTATAAAATCACATGACTTACTTCAAAAGAGGAAAATTCCTTCAAGTTCCTTGCACCTGCTTCAAAGAGTTTATTGGCACCCAAGCTCCAGTGAATTACCTCAGCACTCGCATTGTCAATGAACACAACGGCATTGTACACGTATGTAAGAATACTATGCGAAATGTTCAGCAATGATGCAGAAATATTATTATCAGTGTCAGGCATGGTTAATAATGCCGGTTAGAGTTGCTGTGGATCCACTGAAGTATCTCAAACATGCACGACACTGAAATAAAGTAATTTGATGAAATTCAACAAATCGCGAGTCTAATGCATTGTCAAGGGTGAAAATCTCCGTGTTGTGCAAGTACGGTAAGGCAAGTGATACAGAACTGTATATACGTGTGTATTTGAGCAGCTGAGGAGCGCGCGGGTGCACATACATATCTGTTGACCGTACCAGGGTCGTTTGTGATCACTTTACGGAAGTATATATGGAACAGATAACCAAATGACAACAACTAGATACGACACTTGTCCACCGGCACATCGGCCTACGGGGGTGAGTTTCCGTTTTCTCTCTTGTAATAATAAAAAACTTTATGAAAGAATGGTTTGCGTATTTGACATGACGAATACGAACCACTGAAACTGAATTTTTCATCTTTCGGAGATAGGTTGTAAACATCTCCGTAGTAGGAAGCTCCTGAGGCCTGGTGCATACAAATAAAACATACCTGTTCATTGTATGGACTGTGTATGTTGGCCGCACTGGTATATACATACGGTGCCGGTGGCGAAGAGTTCACTCAATAAATCAGCGCAGAAACTTGACTAGCGTTGACAGAGTCTCGTCGACTCAACTGCAGTTTTCGATTTAAACTTACTGAATATACTGGTTCTGCTATCCTCATGAAATAATTGAGGCAGCATACCACTGACTTGTTGCGGTGTGAAGATTGCTGAGTGGATGAAATTCAATTCGAAGTTGAAAATTAAGTAAGTAAGTTACGTTAATTGTAAGGCATTAGACTGTTGTACACTAGACTGAGTTACTGTAAATTAGTGTAATTAATTTGTAAACCCACTGAAGCCAATAGTCTCCAACGTCAAGCCCCCGGCCTTGGGCTAATGCTTTTACCTGGAACTCTTGAAAGTGGAAGTAGGCTTATCATTATCTGGCCTTGTTAAGGTCAAAACGTAAGTCAGTGTATCGTAACTGTGAACTTGTGAAGTGATGTGTCTTTTGTCAAACTCAAAGCAAGGCTTTTTTTTGACAAACGCCAGCCCAACTACAGGGTACATTATACCATGAGTATACATAGCCTACAGTAGTCCATTTCTGATGTAAGTCACCCTATTCATACGCTGCTATTCCAAACTCTGGACTCCTTCAGTTTTCATACTATATTAAGGTGACAGGTATGTCTGATGTTCAGTTTTTCATATTGTAACAGTTTTTCATATTGTAACAGTAGGCCTACTGTAGTTTGGTGTCTCAAGAGGGAAGAATGGCCTACTTACAGTAAAAATAATCTTTTTCTTTAAATTGCTAGAAACTGTATCTCAATAGGTTGTTCTATTTGGAAGAAAGCTGGCCATGGATTTTCAATAACATGTCTATTTCTAAACATGTGGCTATATTCACACGGAAATTTTCAAGTAAATAAGCATACCCGTAGTCACAATTCACACGACGAAAACCAATTTGGGGTGCTACCTGCATTTGTATGCTATGTTAGTTTGGGTACTAATTTAGAATCCGTNNTCAGATAACTAAAAGAGTTTCCATTTTTTGTCTAGTTTTTTTTCTATCTTTTCTAAATTTCCGAATTTACTCATGATGTAATACCTGAGGAAGAAGTGATAGATTATTCCTGAAAGAGAAACATGTGTTAGTGGAGGATTCGAACCTAGAACATTACTATAACTGATGCATCATAGTCTTACGCCTTACCCACTACGCTGCAAGAGCGGTTGTGACGGTTGGGTGTTCGAGAATGCATACAATTCACAAATGCGAAATCCAACGTAGTCATATAACAGTATATATGTATATAAATATTCATATAGTATAAATAAGTATCTACCCCCTAACCCAACCCCTAACCCTATCCCCTAACCCTGAATCATGACACCTAACCCAATCCCCTAACCCGATCCCATTACCCGATCCCCTAACCCGA
>VJOZ01064328.1:0-16029 GCA_009801055.1 Stichopus horrens
CCCCAAAAAAAAGACAACCGTTAGATAAAGATCATACTTATAGAGACGCATTTCAATAATATCTGTGCTGATCACGATATTACTCGTTTTGTATCAAAATCAAACCTTGAGGTAACCATTATTCTGTATGGTAATGTTTGCTTTGACAATTGATGCCGTATTGTAGTATTAGTGTACGATGTCTCGAGAATGCATGAAGATGCATGATATACATGGTAATGGTGAAGGGGGCTATCATACCAAGCTGCATATTCAGAAGAGAAAATACACCAAATCCCTGCACATATAAGAAGCCACTCATAATTACCCTAGTGTAGCAGTATTTGAATGAAGACTTGCCAAATATTGGAAAAACTTTCTTGTTTGTTTTAATTATAAGGAAATCCGCCAAGATATATATCTCTTCGTTATTCACACTAGGCGATAAAGAAGAACAGGTGACCCTATGAGCAGTCGAGTGCCTATCAATCTGTCTATCTGTCTGTCTGTCTATCCGTCCGTCCATCTGCGAATCTACCCATTTGTCCATATATTCATCTGTCGTCTATCCATGTGTCTAGCTGTTTAGCTGTCTTACTGTCTATTTGTCAGTCTGTCTGTCCGTCTATCTGTCTATTTATCTGTCTACCTCTCTATCTTCCTATCACTCTATTTATCTGTCTATTTGTCTATCTGTCTATCTATCTGTCTACCTGTCTATCTGTCGGTCTGTCTATTTATCTATCTATCTGTATATATGGCTGCTGTCTGCATACGTCTCTCCATCTATCCATCTATCTATCTGTCCATTTGTCCCTCTGTTCATCTGTCCATCTGTTTATTTATAATTAAAGGTCAACGCTCACGATATGTGAAAGTGTAATTTTTGAGGAAGATCCACTAAAATGTAATCGTGTTGCCCACAAAACGTACTCAAAATCTAGTTATGTTAATAGCATGCCATAGATACACAATGCGTTTCAGAATGAACCAGGCTTATGGGGAGGATTCTCAAGAAAATCGAAACGGACACCACCGGCATTTTTCGGGTTGGTGTTAGAACACATTGAAGGTCTCTCTTCTTTAAGTTCCACCGAGTATGTTGTTGTCACACCCCAATCTATTCTAATCTGTTCACATCTATTTATTTAATTGCATATTCATGTTCAAAGAGATTTAAATAAAGTTCAAAGTTCAAGTTATAATAATAACAAAATATGCCGGAATAATATTTTGACTTTCCCTTTGTTAATGTAAACCACAATGTTATGCCACAATCTTTAAAATGTGATTTAAAAACTTATGAATAAGACCTACTATCACCAATGCGTGTCTTTGCCGTTAAGCCTAGGTTACTCCGTAATTAAGATATTCAAATCGGTATCGTTTTTTTTTTTCTTTTTCTTTTTCATTCCCCAAGTTTGATTACTCTGATGATGATATCTCATTTATTGAAAGCCAATAGGGTAAAATGTTGGATGATAAGTTGATTGCATCTTTTTATGCTTATTGGTAAAATTGAATATGTGCCAAGAATTGTGACGCAATGGTGTATGGAACGCCGAATGTGCACGCGAAAGATGATGATATCTCTCATCGCGTAATGCGGGGGTTTTCTCATATGTTTGAATATTATGAGTATGTAGGACATGGTATTTTCTGGTATATGCAATTATTCCTTTCGATATTTTTTAGCAAGAAATACATTAAAGACTGTACTGTGATGTGAAGTTAAATAGCTTGTCCTCAGGACAAAAGATAAAGGTGAAATAAGTGCACAATTATCTCCGCTCACCTTCGCTGCCCTGGAGGAATACGGTTCTTCTAACATTTTCCAAATCCTCGGTCGCCATTTTGTGTACCAGTTTACTCTCGTTTGACTAGTCTCTTCTTCGATACCAAATATTCTCGCGACGTCGTCGCCATCTTCCTCTTCGTCGCTTTGGTCCACGGTGTCGCCTTGTAACTTCGCCAGTGTTTCTTGGGCGTCCCTGTGTTGGGTGTAATTGGACCAACAGCAGGGCTCGATCTGTTTCTCGTCTATACCCCAAAATTGAAGTTCATCTTCGAAGGCGGGTCCACAGACGTCACTGGGGGCGTGAAGTCTGCCCGTCCGGTAATAATTCAAAATGGCGTTGAATATGATCGGGTGTCTGTCGAAGAAGAACTCTCCCGAGAGAGGATCGAAGTCTGCGTTGTTAGTGGTTGAGGCAGAGGCGAGCCAAGCCAGACGCGTGTCTGGAATGTTCTGTAATGTTGACTTGTAGGTCTCGTGCCGTTGGCCCCCTACATTTATGCGGAGTCTGTTACTGCTCACTGGGGGCGCGATGGGGTTCTCTGCCATCAACGGTCCTTCCGGTCCGTCGTCCACGTCATCGTTTTCTTCTTCCGGTACCATATCCAGTGACACATTCATGGTTTTGTCGATGAAGTCAAAGCGAACCACTAGTTACAATGATTAATATTGAAAATATATTTCTTCTCAGCCATTCTAAATGTACGATGTCTCATTGACATGTAAAATTTTTATTGAAAGAGAGATCAATTTCATATTCTACATCATAAAATTCAAAAGAAACGGCTGTTCCGTAGGACATAAGGTCTATTAGCATAGCATCACTTCCGGATCAAAGCTGAGTATATTTCTTCCCACGAGATATCTATCAATGTATAGTTTTCTCACACCTTCTCTTCTTTATCTGTCAAGTTTTGTTTTTTCCCCAAAATTGGTCCACAATTCAGATATTAAGTTTTGAATTCCATAGTATGGTTCACATTGCACAATTAACACAATACACAATATCCCTCTACGTTTTTTTCTGGTCGAAGGAATAACATCCAAGACTTGAGAGTGAATTAAAACAATGCTTGGTTTATTTTCATTCCATTCCTTTTATATCTTTCTGGAATTACATTCATTTGTTTCTCTTATCTAAAACTAACGTAAGCTATGATAATCGCTTCAGCCATAGCTTCCAAAGTTCTTTGCCCAAAAGCAAACACCATGTCTTGTAACCAACGGTGAAACAGCCAAACGTTCCCTCACATTTACAAAATAGTTGAAATAACAAGTTAAAAAAAAGTACATTTGTTTATATCCAATTACTCCATTGTCCACCAAGTTTAGAGTTGATGAAGAAAAAATTACAAATGAAAATCGAATGAAAAGATCAACAAATGCGTTGTATTTCCAAAACTAAAATAAAAAAGATAAGGTGAAAAGTAAGAATATAAAACACTTTCCAAAGAATACATACAGTTTCCAATTCCAGATAAATTCAACTAATCCACGTTTGCTTGTTTCAGTATCATTCTCGCAATGTCAGGTATGTATCTATTTATATTTTGCCCAGACAACAAAGCGTATGACGAAGCTCAGTTGAAAACAACCCTTCCCTGTCTTTTCACGGTTCGATTAACTTATAGAAACTCGCAAAGAGATGAGGGTTCATTTCGACCCTGAAATGCGCATGTGCAGAACTCGAACACCTGCCATCGTTAATGTTGAGCGCCAGTTTGTAGAAAGCAACCGCAAAAGATAGCTGTTTTTTTTTCTAATCCAAAGGACATGACTATCAACAATCCACGAAAGTGACGGACATATATCTGAGCTAAGTTTTAGGTGAGGTAAGGGTTTCGGTGAGATGAGGTCGAGTGTAATTGGGGTATGATGATATATCGGTACAATGATATTTTTTTAAAACCGATGTTTCTCAGAATGATAGATCATTCAAAGTAAAGTAGGACGGTTGCCGTCTTTTCAAGAAATAAGTTTCTCACAGGTAAAAAAAAATGAGTTATTTGTTGCTCAAAAATAATTTGTTCACCCTATCTTTTCAAAATTCAAATGATTCATCTTCCGAAACTCATCTTATGCATCATGTTCTGAGGAGACGAAACTTTTATAGATGTTTATTGATGAGGCTGAATGGTTTAACAATGATTAAAGTTATTTTTTGTATGCTATGTTGGTGTGTTCTAAACGCCCTGTTTCCCTTTAATTAAAAAACCAACACTATCACAACATCGCACATAGCTGTATAGATCGACTGTGAACAAACATTTAAGTAGACAGACACTCTCCTGATACTTCGTGGTACCGTGTGCAGCGACAAAATGTACCAATCGGCATCAACATTAAGTTCATCAAGTTTTCTGCCCCATGGAAGGAATGTTTGGCAATCGCCGGCAGGCTCCTCAGGGCGTGAGCCACGTAAGCTCGGAAATGTGCCAGGGCTGTCGGTCAGAATAGTGTGAGGGTTTGAAGTTCTCACTAAATATCGAGATCATTTCGATGACGGCGTCTCCTGTACGCCGTCAAAGGTGAGTCCTGTAAAACATTTTTAGTGGGATCTTCTTGGCTTGAAAGCTTAACAATTTTATAGCTAACCCGTCTTATGGGTTGTATTGACAGGTGAAATGGTAGGACCAGTGGAATTCCGTCAAAACCAGGTTTGACACATGACGGTGGCCCATAGATTTGATGCTTGAATAAAGACACTCTCTAAAGTACGGGAGGGGCGTGACCAAAAGCTTTGGAAAATTTGTAAATTCTGAGGAAAACACGTCCAAACTCTTTGCTGTCAGCAGAAATTCTTTTATCTCTCAAAAGTTGAGAATACGGTGTAATATATAACATCTGGGGACAGTTTAAACAAGGCAATGGACGATTAATTCTTCTGAAAGGGGCTTGTAACGGGCAGAGCTTTATGCAAATTTTACAGTTGTGAATGCAACATTATTTATGGGCCAGAAAGGTTCATTCAAAATATGCAAAGAGCAAAAGGAAGCCATATTTATGAACAAAAGTTGCTTTCTTCAAGTATACATCGCTGTGAACTGTAACTTCAACTTGAATTGCAAGGAACACAAGTGCAAAACTGTAGGAAACTGAGTAATAATATTTTAGGTGTAACATTTTGAATAATTTTAAAGAGTACTGTTGCCTAAATATCACCGTTCTTATAATATCAAGAACAAGTAGGAAACACTGGTGTAAAATACAGAATGAATCAGAGAAAAAGTACAGGGAGAGATGAATGATTAGATTATTTGACAAAGAAATTCACGAATTGAACCGGCCCGTGGACTATCGCAGCCTTGTCTTCCCTCTATGAAGGTCACCCTTCCGTCCACTCCACTCCACAACGGCGAAAATTTACTTGCGTATCTTGAAAGAACTTCCGTGTCGTCTGGTCCATCTGAGATGATGATGATGATGATGATGATGATGATGATGATGATGATGATGATGATGGTGAAGATGGTGAAAATGGTGAAGATGATGATAATGAATATGATAAGGATGATGATTATGATGTTGACGGTGATGGGGATGGTTGTAACAATGAAGATGATGTCGATACAGATGACAATGATAATTGTAGTGATGATGATGACGATGATGATGATGATGATGATGATGATGATAATGATGATGATGATGATGGTGATGATGATAATGATAATTGTAGTGATCATGATGACGATGATGATGATAATGATGATGATGATGGTGATGTTGATGTTGATGATGATGGTGATGATGATGATGATGGTGATGATGATGGTGATGATGACAATGGTGATGATGATGGTGATGATGATGATGGTGATGATGATGATGGTGGTGATCATGATGGTGATGATGACAATGGTGATGATGATGATGATGAAGATGACGACGATGTTGATGAAAGATGAGGATGATGTGGATGATGAAGGTGATGATGATGTTGATGATAACAATGGTGATGATGATGGTGATGATGATGATGATGGTGATGACGATGATGATGATGTTGATCATGATGATGGTGATGACGACGATGATGATGTTGATGATGGCGGTGATGATGAAGATGAGCGTGATGATGATGTTGATGATAATGATGACGGTAGTGATGATATTGATGATGGCAAAGATGATGAAGATGACGACGATATTGATGAAAGATGAGGATGATGTGGATGATGATGACGATGATGAAAATGGTGATGATGATTACGAGATAAAAATAAGAACTGTATGGTGAGTGACCGCTGTAATGATATCTATAAACAAAAATTCATATTTTTTATTCTATAAGATTATTCTATAATGTCTTCAATCTTTTCTTTCGTATTTACATGTTATTTATACTCATAGTTGCTGGTGTTATCCCTTTCTTCTGTTGTGTCTGTGTCTACCAGCTCCCTCATGCTTTTTATAGACACCCCTCGGTCTCTTTTCTTTTTCATATTCTGTATATATTTTTCATTTTGTATCTTTTTGTAAAATTTTTTCAAAGAGACTGAAATAGATGTCACACAAACAAACAAACAAACAAACAAAACAACGAACATGGTCATTATGGTGTTTCTGATGGATTGAACGAATTACATGAACAAGTATTTTGTTGTATCTTAAAGAGACATAATGAGTTTTTCTGTGAAATTCACTGAAGTTTTTTTTTTTTAAGTCTGTCTCGTTTCCTTCTCATACTGATCACAAACGGTCACACTAAGAGAACGCCGATAAGTCACATAGAAATGAACGTTAAGGGGTGCGTAATTAATAATTTGTGACCAGCCGCTTCTCACATTAGTCCTTATTGATGAACACAGAGCAAATACACTAGATCAGTGTCAAATATTCAAACTGTAAGATAAGAAACTTTACTCTACTCACCGTAAGTACGAGATATAAGATTGTTGACAATCACGGAATATCCATCGCCACCGGCTGTAATGTAACTGTTGGACAGGAAAGTGTATACACCGTCCGCTGTTATCGGTATAAACCGCGGTATTTCACACTCTGTACACAATGTCTGAGCACTTACAAGACGGTTTCCTGGTGCCTTGGACAAATCATATTCGAGACGCAGACCTAAACAACAACAACAACAAAAACAAATATACAAAAAAAAAGAAAAGAAAAAAATGATAGTCAATAGATTGGAAAATAGAAATAGTAATTCCGTTGTGTGGAATGTAAGAGAACTTGTTGCTCAGATTTTTTCTTTTCTTTTGTAACGATATAACCCTTTCTTCTTGAAATGTTAGAATGGCGTTCCATACTGATACGGATGTATAATCATACACACTTAAGCAACAACATAACTAAAGGTTGTTACATACAAAACAAAGAAAAAAAACGCCCGACAATTGTACCGTCTGGTGTGGTCGTAACTTTCGACGGGCACGTGTCAAAAATAAATCACGAAATAAGGAGGAATAAAAAAAAAAGACAAAATGGTTATTTCTTCTGATTCTATGATGAGTCAAAAGTGATATGGGTGTCTTGTGTAGCGTTGTGTCATGAGACGTGCAGTCTTTTCTTGACAACTCCCAGCATAGGTCACTAATTGACTCTTTTTGCGCTCACTCTTAGTTAGAAGTAGAGCCCCCCTTGTATGTGACGTCACAGTGATGTAATGAAGTGCCCCCCTCGAAGATAAGTTACTAAATTAACACGTGTACTTTGGTCTCTGCCATTAAATGTTCACGTGTCTTTAGTGAAGCAGTATGCACTGTTCGTTTGTTTACGTCAATTAGGACACCCTTTGTTGTTTGTTTTTTTATGTGACGTCCGTGCAAGCGGGCCTGTACTGAAGAACAAAACGGTATACGTGATGACTTTGCGCGAGTTATATAGGTCACGTGACCCATTCTCTTGCATTCCCCTCTACCGGAAAGTCTCAACAAAGGCATTTCGCGGAACTAAACCGACACGTGATTGCCAACTCTTTTTCGAATAGTGCAAAAAGAGGCTTTCTCTTTTCCACTACAGCAAGGTAGATGGACACTTCGATTTTCCATCTCTTCGGAAATGAAAAAAACATTTTAGGTATTACATTCGATATTTCAAAACAAATGCTTTCGAAGAGAGGCTGTTATTTCCCACGTCTCAAACAGCGACTTCAAACATTGCGAGTACCTGACTCATTTGGTGAATCAGTTTTATATTTTCAATCCACATTTGCAGATGTTTACATACGCTTTCCGTTACACTAAAATTACGAAGTTGAATTGACATATTCGCCTATAATCAACAATTTAGGATACATCGATTTTGCTGTACATTTTGTATGTCCTGCATCTAGCCTATACACATACAGTACTTCTACTTCAATAACAACTGAGTGGTTTACAAAGTCTCGATGCAAGAATAGATAATTATACAAGGTTTTGGAAGCATTCTAAACCCTTTCCTAAGAAGGCTCAAATTCCTACTTTTACACATCCTCCTCGCCAAAGTGGTCATCAACACTGAGTGGTTTTTCTGTTTTGGCAAATAGTATTCATGATTGTAATTTTTCGATAGTTTCTAACTGTTAAGATATTATGCTTAAAAAAAATCACCTCTTTTAAGTTCATAAGCATTCAAAATCCCATGACGTCACGAAACGTCATGCATAAAATATGAGAGAAGGAAGCTGTTTTTGTGTGTGGTTACGGGTAGACTGTATGTTTCCTTGCTACCTGCTAAGAGTGACCCAGTTGATCGTATATGACGTTTGCAGGGAATAATCAGGTTGAGACTGACGTCACACAAGATATTTAGAAAGGTCAACCAATCACTTTTGAGGCAACGATGTCAAGAAGGTCATATATACCTGAGGTTTGAAGGAATTCGAACGCGCTTCCTCCTCCTCCTGGTTGCAATCCGGCGACTGAATGTTCCAGCATCTCAAAGATGTGCTCTCCTCTCATCTCAACCACAATGACAAAGTCACCAAATGGTATTGCGTAAGCGAGGTCGAAAAAGGTCAGTTCACCTGAAGAAACAAATTTGAGCAAAAAGTAACGAAATATAGTTGATTAACTACGTGATAGATTCAGTTGCCGGATAGCTGGTGACATGGGTGGGACCACGTCCTCTGATGACTGTGTGCTTTTTTTTCTTTTGGTGGTGTTTTTTTTGGGGGGATGGGGTGAAGGGGAGGTGGGGTCTCAAAAGCTAAAGGGGACCTAAAATGTTTCTCTCGACATCTTAAATTTAGTCATTCCCTCCATGAGTTTATCCTTACTAAAGTCCTAGCTATCCATTTAAGTGACAATGGGCTAGATTTGAGCCTCTCCGTCATTAAAGATGTCTTCCATTGCAATTGTCACTATGACTGAGGAATAGCAGAAGGAA
This sequence comes from Stichopus horrens, assembly GCA_009801055.1. Lineage (NCBI taxonomy): Eukaryota > Metazoa > Echinodermata > Holothuroidea > Aspidochirotida > Stichopodidae > Stichopus > Stichopus horrens. Next base: position 9,104 of record VJOZ01064328.1, read on the forward strand.
CTCTTATTGGTACCCCAGAAGATTTAACCATTTGGCATTTGTCTTCCTTCCATTAATTTCCTCACCAGAATAGGAGAGAAGGTTCATGACAGATCCCCCCCCCCCCCCCCCACACACACACACACTCTTTAAAAGTGAACTCGATCTCAGCGGACTTATTAACTCGTTATTAGAATATGCGCAAACTTCATGATTGACTCAGACTGGCAGCAGAGAAAACAGGAATCGCTAGTCTGGTTCACAATTTGTTCCGTTTTTGCTTTATTTTAACCTCTGCACTTTTGTTTCTTCTGTTCTTTTTTTTTTTGAGGGGTGTGCCCTTAGGGTGGGGAACAGGCTCGATACGAGAGGTTATTCTTTCGTTCAGGGACTCTCTAACCATAAATTAGACAAGAAGCTCACCTCGATTGAGAGATGTTAGAATCCCTCCTGCATTCGTAATCGCAAAGTTGATGTTCCCCCAGTACGGGAAGGAACCATTACTAAGATAGTAATCCATGAAAGCGTCGGCTACGGTATTGCCGAAGTTACATTCTGACCTCCCGCAAGAGTCGAAAGAACCGTCCATTGTCACCAATGAGTACCCGACTACCTGATCTGCTAATGCCTGTACAGGGCCACGGTAAGAATCGAGTAACAGTTCCGTTTCTGGATCTGAAAGAAAGGAAAATACGTTTTCTTCTGGCTTCATTTTCCTCTTATACTGCAGGCAGAGTTCCATTAACCAATAATCTAACCGATAGGTAGGGAATGCCTGACGAGGGAAGGTGCGGGGGGGGGGCGGGAAACCAAATTGCAGCAAGCCGAGACACGGACATATATACAGATCTTTACACAGTTTTAATTTGGATTTACCTCTAGCTGGCGCTAGTTATTATCAGCATTATATGAAAATTCCACATTTCAGTACAGTTTCACGACATTCCCATGATATTTTATTTACGCGCGTAGCGTNNGGTTTTTTTTTTTTTCTGGAGAGGGGACATTTCAACAGTGAAAGGACTCCATTGTAGCCTGGGAAGGCTTCGCTGCAGTAATCAATGCACTGATCAGACTACGTATACGTTTGATATTGTCTCCAATACTTACAGTAACTCTAGGCTCTTACATTCAGAATTCTTATCGGAAGAGTAGGGCGCAACAGGAAGTACAAGGGAGGGGGGGAGGCAGTCCCCTCCCAATCTCTCTTGAGCATATTTGTTACTAGTTTACGTGTTTTCATGATGCTGTTAATTTGGCTGGTGCCATTTCCAGCAATTTGGGAGGTTTTTGGTAAACCTTAACCCTTCTTCTCCTCCTTGAAAAGGATCTGAATACGTAAGTCCCCTGCATCTCATGATAAAGGTTGCGCCGATGAATTTCCTCCCAAATTTAGTTCACATCAGTTATCGCAGTAGTTTGAAATTTTTCATACTTTAAGCTTTTGACAAACTGGCTTCGATATTTAATAAGTCTGTTTATTTTGATATTTTCCGAATATCTAGGACAAAAAGTCTACAACGCCGAAATCTCAAACAGTAAATATCTGTATATTAGATAAAAAAGGAAAACAAGCGGAAAGTACTGAAACAAAAAAGAGAAGATATTCAAACATCGAAAGAAAGTAAAAACGTAACAAAACATCGACATGACGAAAGAAACAAGTAATCAAATATCATGAATATTCATAACTTACCTTTCTCTACTGCGCTGTCCAGGAGTATAGGGTTCCCGCCATATTGGATAATTTCTCCGTCTTCATCGAACGTGACGTCAAGTCGTCCCAGATATTTGCCGTAACTGTACGTCTGTACGACCAACACTCTTCTCTCTGGTTCATCTGTTGGACTCACCACGACGGGGTAATCTACATCCGGTTGTAGGTCAAACGTTGGTTCTGGGGATTCCCCTGTTGAAGTACAATCAACGTACACCACAATAGAGGGCGATGTCATTTTGATACACGTAGGGACTCTAAAGGAACCCTAGATACACGATGTCATTATAATTAAAGTCTACTAATTTTGAATTTGCCCTCTTCACCTTTGTGATTAGAAGTGAAAAAAATGGCGTTTCACCTTGTGTTAGAATTTAAAATTTACCAACATGGCATACAAAGAAAATAGCTTTAATCATTGTTAAATCAGTCAGTGTCATCAATGACCATCAACATGAGCTTCATCGCCTCAAAATATAATGCTTGTGATGAGTGACGAAAGATGCATCATTTGAATTTTAAAAAAAGTTTGAGTGAACAAATTATTGTTGAGCAACAACTAACTGAATTTTTTTGCCTGTGAGAAACTTTCTTGAAAAGAGGGCAACCGTCCTTCCTTACTGTGAATGATCTATCATTCCGACAAACATTGGTTTTAAAAATATGGTTGTTTTTTGTGAAACAAAAGCTCTTTTTCCTTTAAACAAATTAATGAACTCTCAGATAGGGGGAGCTAATCTTTTAAAATACAGACGGGTATGATTATACCAGAGAAAGGAAAGATCGGACTTCTGCCTACTACCCATATATCGACACCGCGCACTTCCGCAGCAGACGACAGTACGGTAGAAAACATTGCGTGGCCCAGGACTATGATTTTGTTGATGTTTTCTTCGTTGATCAGACGATCGACTTCAGCCTGTAACTCGCTCACATGTGGCTCAAACTTCAGGTTTCCTGTTGACGAAAATATCATTATGACGTCAATGAACTATTTATCATTATAATGAATATTCATTTCGTCACCAGATACGCCGGCCAATTCTCACGTGATAAGGGTCATATCATACATGATGAGGTTCCATCGAAGGAACAAACCCTAGCAATGATGGTATGTCTCAATATCACCTCAGGGTCTATCATGCAGGTAAGGGTTTTCTCGAGACTTGATTTCAGCACATTACACAAATTCTATGAGGACCATAGGTGGATACACCTACTAGCCAATTCGTAACATGCCTCTCCAGCTTAGTAGCATACAAAGTGATAAAGACGTAATAAAGATCTACTTTATTCCTTCTAGAGGAAGACAAGCCGTATCTCTTTCAATGTGTCTGCATGCATATCCCCTTGCAAAAGCTCTTTCCTCTTTTTCTGTTAGTGTTTTTCATTCCCTTGTTGTTGCTTTGTTCTTTCTTTCATTAGTCTTTTGTTACTTGTTTTTTTTTCTCCTTTTTTGGTTGTTGTTGTTCAAAGGAATGGGAACTTTTATGAGCTCTCTGGAGTTTGTTGTTGCTACCCCCTCAATCTCCTTGATCACTTATATCTTGTTTTCTACACATAACCCATATTGATAAAATTTGTATCACTGAAAGATAGTTGAATAAACTAAACCGATATATTATGTATATTATTATATACCTACCTATCTTGACAAAGAAATGAATGAATGAATGGATAAATTGAATAAATAAATGAATGAAGGAATGAATAAATGAATAGATGAAGTACATAAATACGTAAAATATGGTGGATGTCCCGAAGGTTACTTAAAACTGTGAACCGAAAAAAAGGTTGCCCCAGAAAATATTGTGCACTTTTGTCTGTCAACGGTTATTACACGTTATGGAAGATTTTAGGCGGAACCCTGTATACGCTGCAACAAGTAGGTGTGTGTACAATCTAGGCTAACGTGTTACTATACGTGCACCCAAAGTCGCAGGTGTAGGTTTATTCACACATTTATGTTTATATAGACCCGATTATGTAGGTCGTCCATTACAATTACTGCAGTGTCTCTATAGTAAGTTGCAACTTCTTTCTCACCATAATCGCCCACGATTAAACCGACGGAGTGCGAAATTCTCCATTACCAATTTGTTTGGGGACGAATGAAGCACAATTGACTCATAGGGGCATTCATGCTTCAGTGATGTTGTATCAAGTTTAGGCCAACTTTAATCACACCGCTCGTCTTCTACGATAGCATGGTACTGAGTACTCGATTAATGTTATCAACATAACGAGGGAATGGCTGACAGCATCCAAGTCAATAGAAGGAGGATAGGTCTACATCTGACTAACATCGGTAGTTTTATATCGATATAGAAGAGAAATTAAAGACAAATCGTGATGAAACCTGAAGCATTGCAATATTTATTGCAGAGGTGCAGGGTCGCTCCTTTTTTTCTCGCTTCTTCTTTGTCTGCTTCTTTTTTGTGCAGTTTCCCTTGTTTAAAGTTATCGCGTTTTATTTTTAAATATATTCCAAACATCAATCTTTTTTTTTTATTTTAGAGCAAATTTTGCCTTTCGTAATTAATACGCCCGGTGATAACTGAAACTGTATGGACCATACACATACATCACCCTGACACGTCAGCCTCGTCGGTTCTTTCGAATGATGGCCTCTGAGTTATCAGTACAGATATACTGCGGTATGCAGCGCTAGTGTGCAGAACTCTGCAGGAGCAGGATAGCTGTAGTTTTACCGCCTTTGAAAATTTAAAGATACTTCTTTAAGCACACGGCGGACTCGACGGCCACATACCTGTGGTGACTGCGCTGTTTGTAATTTCGATCCAGCTATGTATTTGTGCCTGCGGCGCGTCTTTCAGTTCCCAAAATCACGACGCACGGTTCGAACCCTACCTTATAACACTTGTAGTCTATACAAAAAATAGGGAACATGGAGGCAGTCAGTTTTAAGAACTTGGGGTTAACAATGCAAACGTCAGCGTTCGCTTCGTATAGTGACAGATGTGGCGTAAACTGGCCCCTCATTCACAAAAGGGCGACACTCAGAAGTGCCACAAGTAGTTGCGCATGTGCAGAAATGAGGTCTGAACTGAGTCCATGCAACTGAATTCCTGTCGACAGCTGTCGACAAACTTTACCACATTTTGAGTATACACATAATTGCTACTACGTACGAAACGAACGTAGCCCTCACGGAAAGAAAGCGCCCTCACAATTGTGTCTCGACATCGGCAAAGCTTTTAAAAGTGATTGGTCGATTCTGAATATATTCCATGTGACGTCATTCAGTCTCTTGGTAACTCTCTGCAAACATTACTTGTTGACAGTTACTCATTAAAGGAAACGATAAAGCAACAGTAGCTCGTGCATGGGTAATGTTTGTACCGCTTTAGTGTTGAGTAGTATTATTCCCTGATGTACAGGGGTACCGTATACTCCTGCCGTGCTAATCGTAACTGTGCAAATTATACACTGTTCATCATACAAATTAAATTGTACACAGTACATCATAAAAATTAAATTGTACAACTGAAACTAGTAACGGTAGCAGTAGAGTCATCGAGAAGAGATTGAGGAGTCTAATGAGATTTAATGAGGCGATCGTTCTCCTATTTAGGCTTTACATCCCTGATGATATGATTTCCTAAATTCATTTATACAACATGAAATGAACGATTTGAAGGAATAAAAACAATGCCACGGAATACAAAGTTAATGACCTGTTCTGGAATTGTTCGACGCATCCTCCTCTGTGAAACCAACAATTCCGATGCGTTCCCCACCCACGGTTAGGACGGTGCTGCAGGCTGTTATCCCCTGGAAATTTGGTTCCTCGCTGGCGTTGATGTTGCACGAGAGAACAGGAAACGGTAGGCTCCTGATGAACTGGGCGAGTTCGTCTACTCCAATGTCAAATTCGTGAAGTCCCAAAACCTATAAAGAAACGCAAACCACGGAGGATCAATCCTTGAAGAAGGGTGGAAAATTAATGGAAGGCTTGTTCCATCCATGAATCTTAAGACAAGGGACAAGCTCGGGGAGAGACTGACTTCATACTTGGCATGCACGCAGGGAATCCTGACCATTGGGGCAATCCGAGGGGTCCATGGAAGGGGGGCATAGTCCCACACAAAAGGTAGCCAAAATATCTAGAAAAACATGTATAAAAACCTAGTTGGGAGGAATCGCAAATGTTTCACTAGGAGATCAAAGGTGAAAATTTTTCGTGTTCTTTCCTCAGTCAGATAAATTGAAATTTTTCATCAAGTCATTTATCGAATAATTTTCTTAAGCTACTTGATGACCCACCTGTGGGGGCCCCGTTGCCCCCCCCCCCCAATGCTTACAAGTGAAGTGAAATCAAGGGAAACGGTGTCAACCTACCATGGCGTCGTAAGACAATCTCTCCATAAATATGGCGGATAACTGTCCACGGTAAACATGATACCATAGTGGCCCCTGGAAATGATCGCCTGCGTCCAGCAAAATTACGTTCTCCGTGGAACTTCTGACGTCATTGATTGCCGTCGTCCTTCTGGCGATCCCGCCAAAACATCCGTCGCGGCTGCGGAGTTCCTCCGTGCAGGGACCCAGCCCGATTAGGTCGGTCTCGTCGAATCGTCCGTGTACGTCGTTTGTGTGAAGGATGGTCAGATTGAAGAGTGCCTGGCCGAAGGCTCCGAAACAGGAAAGAAACACCAGCGAAAGAAACGTGGTCGGTGTGACTGACATCATCATGGTGGGAGACACACGGGGGACGTACTTTGCGCTGACGCTGATGTTAAAGTGCCAATTGGTAGGTAACACTTGAAATGAGCTTGAGTGTAGTTGTATCAATGCAATTGTCATATGCTGCGGAATAAGAGCAATGAACCGTAACATCGAATTAACCCCCCCCCCCCGGCCAAAAAAAAATAGTCCCGGACTCAATCGTTGCAAAGCGCCATTTACAGTCTTTTCAAGTTACGAATCTGAATGCAATCTAAAATCTGGAAAGCTTTTAATTAATTGCATTATATAGCCTATTGGTGAAAAGCTATTAGTGGCAGTATGCAGCCTACCTGGCATATTCCGCCTAAGGTATATAACAAATTACTATTTGTTATTCTCCGCTGTATATGGTTGACATACTTTCAGAAGAAAAAAAAAGAACAATACTCCTATTTAGTGTCAGCTATACGGTATCCGAGAAAGGCAAAAATAAAATGAATAAAGATCATCTAAAAATTTTGAGTTAAAGAGGCTCATTGAG
>VJOZ01064422.1:0-23754 GCA_009801055.1 Stichopus horrens
CTTGTAAGAAGGGTCTTGTCCAACCATCCAGTAGGTCAATATCTCTCCTTTACCCTGAAAATATTTTGAAACAAACATTGCAGGTAAAATATGTATTAATTAAAAAATTAAAAACACACATTGAGAGTGCAAATCTAAACACATTTAACCAGTAACAATGCACAATTGTAAAAAGGAAAGAAATGCATTTGTAAACAAAAGAAGAAAAGATACAATACAGAGTGTTTCAAACAAACCTCATTCACACCAACATCAAAAGCTTCTGGAAATAGAAATTACAGCAAAGATGCCGCTAATTTAATCTGAATGGCTGAACCTTTAATGGACCAATAATCAATGCTGAACAGTGCATTAAAAAGCAGGATAATGTGCGACTGGGGATTAATGCCAGCAATGCACACGGGCGCAGCCAGAGTGCATGCAGTGGTAGTATTAACACGAGAGTGCATTATCCTACAATTAATGCACAGGTCTAAAGTTGATTAACCTTTCATTATTCATACACACAAAAAGAATTGATCAAAAAGATGAATACAAAAGCAAGTTTGGCTTTATGACTGCCTAACCACATTTATATTGAAAACAAAACCTGAGAAAGGGAAACGAGATTCAGAACATCTCAAAAATGTTTGTGTTTGATAGACAATAGCAGACAGCAAAACGTGGCTGTCGAACTATGTTTTTATTGTATTCAGCCACCAGTGATTTTACTCTAAAACTGACCATGTTTTCATCTATAGGATAATGCATGGTCACCTGACTGAAATGGGCCAATAAGAGGTGAGAATTCTTCTGAAGTATGTATGGACAATAAATCTTCTCATGTCTTGATAATCACATACTTCATGCACAGCTTAGTGCAGCGTTTACGCCTACTGATTGTGACATTGTTTTTCGAAACAGAAAGTGGAGTCACATGGCCATGACATTTTCGGCGTGTGGTGTGAACTGGCGACTAGGATATTTTACTACACCATCATTCTCATCTTACCTTCATTGCCACGAGACCACGTTCTTCAAGCTGATAACCACCAATCATGTTAAGAACTTCTGCACACTCTGGACTGACATGGATTTTGAGTGCTGAATAAGAGATCACAGTAAGAAGCACATTGAATTTTGTCATTTGAGTCCACTAAATTTTTCCTTCACATTACTAATAAACAAATGGTAAAACAAAGAGGATCCCCCATGGGTCACATGCTAACGAACATTGATGAGTGCTTAATTAACAATTCAATTTGGTTTTCAAAAATCTGTAACAAGACACTTTTCATATTAGTGTCGATTTACAAGCACGCAGCCAGAGCATGCCAGAGGAAAATGTACCAAAAAAAAAAATGCCAGTTTTCATAAAATCTTTGGATATGAAACTAATTATGCTAATTACACTAATTGTCATGAGTTTGGACAGGCCTTCAAAATCCTCACACTCTGACCAATATCAAATCAACATGCTACTTCAAAAATCATCAGACAATTAAAGCATATTATGGTCACAGAATGCATGCTACCATTCATACCAGATAGAATTTCAACAAATGTAGTAACGGCTGATTATTCAACGCAGGTACGTAAGCACATGTTACTTTTGTTACAGTTCACACATTTCAGTGTTGCCTTTGAATGATATTATAATGTTGTCTCAATTACAATTACTTACCAAGTCCATTTGACTCCATTCTTGAGGCGGTGTTAACGGTATCTCCAAAAAGGCAGTACCTGGGCATTGTTAGACCAACAACTCCGGCCACACAGGGACCTGCAACAAGTACAAGAATAACATCATGCTCATACTACAGTACAAAGTAATCAAGTTGTGCTCAAATCCAGTAGACTTACTGCAACTTTTACCTCAAACCAACTTGACATGGCTGCACATAATATCAACCCAAACAACCTAACCCAAAATTCAAATAAGGGCTGTCATTCAGCTTGCAAACTCTGTATCATTACTCACTCCAGGAAACATCAGTGAGCACTTAGAACGTGGTTTCCAAAATTCTGGGTCGCGACCCCAGTTGAAGTAGTGACACAAATCTCATAGGGTCTGATTGGACTATTGTTGAAAAAAATTTTAAAAAGTGCTAGATCCAACAGGAGATGAAGAATAATTGAGCAAATATCACATCTGTTAATTTGATCCATCTGCTGGATCTACAAATAAGACGACATGTAGACAACATCGCTGGTGAACGGTTCTCCAGCTAACATTGCTGTACTGAGATGAGATTTGTAAGTCAATGAGCAGTGAATGCACCACCCGTACGCTATGTGGAACTCTGTATACATTGCACTCAATACGTGAAACACTATGCTTACTCTGCATTTGTTAAAACACATCTTTCAAACTTCTGTTCATGTGCAGATCATGCGTCCGTATGATGATGTTCATGAACAAATATATGATCAAACTGACGTGTAATTCCCAACAAAGTCGAGCAACCTCCAACTTGAATAAAGGTGTTTAAATTTCCAGCTACATGTTTTGTCTCTCCGACAAATGTTCGAAACATTTGAACGCTTATCCATCTCTTGAAATCATTCGTTTATATGTATGGTCCTGTTTAGAGAAATAATCATGTAAACTTCTGTTCTAGTCGATTTCTGGAATATCCATAAAGATTGACTGTTCAGGACACTTCAAGTCTGAGAGGTTTAGGACTTGTTTAAATGGCAGATGAACAGTCTACTCACAAGTACATGGTGTTGCTTGCACAAACATGGGAAACAGTGAACAACGTCAAACGTTTTCAAGAAGATGTTCATGGACAAATGTATGATCATGTAGACAGGGCTTTAGCACTCTTCTAACATACAATTAACAGCTGTGATGCTTGTGCAACTACAGTACGGTTTACAGATCTGTTCAACATCGACCTGGTCCTGTTAAACTCTGGGGTTCTTGTACTTGGGATTGCGCTCTGAAGCTGCTACCTGAAAAAGGGGTAATTGCTGCAAGATGATGTTTGAAAACCCCTGGTTTAGAGTCGCAACATGTTGTTGAACACTAGTGCAACTCTGCTATATAATATAACACTGATTACAGGTATGGTGGTATTTCACCTACCTGAGTGAATACCAATCCTCAGCTTCAGTTGTACATCTCGCTTGTGTGGGACAATGAAGGTCTGAACGGATTCCAGCAGATGAAACGCTGTCGAGGCAATCTGACCTGCATGCAGGTTACCGTTACGGATGGGTAGACCTGACACCAGCATGTAAGCATCACCGATTGTCTCGACCTGTTTAAAGGTACAGCACAGAGAATTTCATTTGACAACGTTGAAGAAGTACATGAATAAAATAAAGAAAACACTGGACAGAGTTAATGAAAGATTTTCAAATAGCAAGTGTGAAATACTGAAGAGTTTTACTGAAGTTTTGTTAACATTAAAGCCATTCTTGTGATCACTTTCAAATTAGCTACAGCTGATAGACTTATTGTAATAGCTATCAATCGTTCTGTGGTATAAACACCATAAATCATGGTCATGCCTTTACATGATTTAAAATTTCAAAGAAATCATCCACCAGCATAAGTTGTCAGTTGTCGACCATGAGAACACTTTCAACATTATGTCCATAAAACAACTGAGCCAAGAGCAACGTCAATTCCAAAACCATGCTTTGGTGAACACTTATTTCAGTGTCCACACTTTGTTTAAAACGTTCTCTGTGAGTGGGTTACCTCAAGTCTCCCAGTTATGTGGTACCCGTTTGCTTACCTTATATACATCATAGTTGGAGATGATAGCGTCAAATAAGGTGTAGAGATCGTTAAGGAGGTTGACAACCTATCAAAGAGCAAAAAATTATTGTTAATCCATTTCTGAATACAGGACATCATGTCTAGTAACACTTGACCGAGTTGACAACCTCGTCTAAGTGATGAATGTTAGCTGAAGTCCTCCTGTCTAAGATGTTCAAAACCTCTGCACAACAACTAAATTTTGTTACAAGGCTGTAAGAACTCCAAACTACCCAATTCCCTAAGCGTTTGAATGAAATTAAGATTTTACGTCAATATATGAGACAATGTCGTAAAAAATGGCGATAAATTTGCTAACAGCACAGTGCAGCAGTGTCCATGGTACAACAATCTTGAAATGAGTCCCAACATTCTTAGCAGGACAACTTACTTTTGAAAAGCAAAAATCTCAGTTTTTGCGAGTTCCTTAAGTTCTTGAGTTCATTTATCTTCACAAAGATCTTATAATGGCAATGCTTAAATTAATTTGGTTACTGAGAATTAGAACACTTCTTACTTATTTGGCAAAAACATCAATGCTTTGAAACATTCTGTTTCATTTGACCTCTAAAATGAAAATAATGATAAAAGTTTCAACAAAGCTGTGGATACTATCCATGGACGACATCAATCCTTAAACCTAACAGTGATTGCGTGCATAGGCAAAAAGTAAAAACATTGAAATTTCATGTCCAAAACTTTGTAAAGGCTTCTAATTGCACCATAATCACCGCAATCAGTTTGCAGGTTATTTGTAAATACAGAAAGACGTAGTCCATCCATTTACAACCTCATGTGCTCATTTAAAAATAAAGGACAAGTTTAAGATAAAACATGATCTTATCCTTCTAATTTTTCAGTACACACATACTGTCATCACTTCAACAAATCAGATGGCTATTTACCTTGAAGAGTTAAAATACTTAATATTTACTATTGAGAGCTTTATGCGGGTAAACTTTTGTTCTCCATCATGTCAAGAATGTATGCAGTAAACTGAGAAATAAACAACAAGTTACTGATACCTGAATGGGGGTGCTTGCAGCTGATAAAGCAGTGAATCCGACGATGTCAGAGAAGAAGATGGACACCTTTTCAAAGGACTCCGGAAGGACAGCGATGCCTTTCATCAACTGTGATGCGATAGACCTGAGATTAAAAAGTAAGAATGAAAACAAAGATGGTTTAGAGACTCCATGATCAACCACTCTTCATTTCAAACCTCAAAGAAAATGCCCAAAACAAGAACAAACTGTATTCTCTGCAACTGTAGACATCTTTTGACATAAATCATTAAATCATGAAAAAACTAAAGACAGAAGAAACAGCACAGAAACAGCAACAACAACATGACTAGACACTGTCAAGAAATGCTACATCACAAGCCACTGATTCTTTTTAAGCACACTTGACTGACTATATGTGCACACACCTGAAGCAAAATAGTCCAGATGAGCAACCAAGACGTAATCTATTATTGCAAGCTATCGCCCTTTAATTAGCATAATATTTCAGTGTAGGAAAAAAACGTCCTATGCGAAAATGATTCTGCATGGGAATCATTTTGGTGCAGCAAGTTTGCCTGATAGTAAAACTCATCAACTTCAAAACTCTACAGAGCTCATGCAGCTCCTAATACAGTACATGCGACTGACATGGAAGTACGGATGGTTTCGGAGGTCGTGGTGTTTGCGAAATCCCTGAAAAGTTGTCCATTTCTGACAACACCATTCATTCTGTTGCATTTTTTTTTTTCTATAATTCTGCAATTTCCACATCACTGCATCCCAGCCACTGCTATGTGCTTTGAGAAGTACACTGCCACTTCAAGAAAATGTGTCGCATTTGCGACGGGATGCCGGCTTCTCTGAATGCTGAGAAGTACTCACATTGGCAACTGTGACTGCTTTGACAAATAGTATGAGACCCCATCATATTATGCTCAAGTATTTGCATCGGGTCGGGGACACCATTTTGCGACGGGATGCTGGCTACTCTGAATGCTGAGAAGGACTCACATTGGTCGGGGACACCATGTGAAAACCTGACTAATGATGTCAGGACCTGGTTCTTAAACTACAACACAGATCTAACTTTACACCAACATACACTGCACACGTGTGACAAAATTCAGCACATATATATCTAATCAAAAACAACTTCACCATCATGCCCATATGTGAAATAACTGGTGTTTTATATTAGCATGCAAATTAAAATGTTGCATTCCACTGCACAACGAACAAGTCTGACAGAAATGTATTTTTGGGTGGCCAGGTGACCAACAGTCTATGGACGTCAGGTACCTGAGTCCATATTGGACTTAAGTGCAAAGATGAGCTCAAAATGTTCAACGACTATGAGACCCATCGCATTATGCTCAACACAATAGTACTTTGAGGACAATCGTATCACATTAAACATTCTAGTTCATCGAGACTGACGATGATAAAACATCCTAGTGACATGAGACTCATAATCTCTTGTTAAACATTCCTGTATTATTAGATCCATTATGTTATGTTAAAATATTTTAGTATGTTAAGACCAATCACATTAAGTTAATCTCTCTTTATCAATAAAAAAAAAGACAAATGCAGATACAACTGAAAATATCTTACGGTGGCAACATCCTGTGAAGCAGCTGCTCGGTCTTGCTCTTCTCTTTCCGTAGCTCTTCCGTCCTTTCGTCGACCAGTTCCTCCAGGTTGTTGGTGTAGCGTTCCATGATGGTGATCATGTTGTCCATGATGTTGGGCTTCCTGATAGGAAACAAAGTTATGCCTCATCAGTCTCAACAGCACCAACTTGTTAAATTTGGACAAAAATTCATCCGCAGTGACTGCCCTTCATTGATACTGGCTTTAATCAGGACCTTTCGAAACATTCTTCTATTGGTCATCTTTACAGCAGTAGCCTAGTTTGAACTTACGTTCCTACCTTACAATCATGGGTGAATGGCAACCAAAGTAACAGACAAGATGGCAAATAGTATAAAGTAAAGTTCTGTAGACTTAATTGTATAATGTAATAATGTGGTAAAAATCCATTCAAAGTGGAGTACGGTATACACTGTATTAGATGAGTACGCACAATCCTTTTTGAAGAGGTGCCAGGAGGGTTCTAATGGTTAGAAAGTCTGGTCTCTCAAATTCGTCCTCGTCCCAGGCTCGTCTGATGGTGGTAAGGACGCACTGTGGGGCTACTTCATTGACTTCATTCAAAAGGGGACGGAACGGAGGAATTGATGGAACTTTAACCTTTTCCAAAATTTCTGAAAATGAGGATGAATTACCAACATAGAATGAAACATTTACCATGGAGAACTTTGGCGATATTAACCCACGAATATCTGTGGGAGAACCAATGATTCAAATGAACATGCACTGACATGACGTCTCTGAATATTCTCCATCAGAAGTGTAAATACTTAGAATTACAACTTGTTTGAGGAGCATTGTGTCGATTTTCATAACACATTTGGCAACCCTAAATTGTGATGACTTTTTGCTTTCCTCTGAACTGTCTAAGCATCTCTGTATCCAAATCTAATCCAAACCAGCAGTGATACAACTGAAAGTCTGAACAGACAGACAAACAAACAGACACAGAGACACATACAGAGACTAGATTAACACAATGACAAATCATACAGAGTTGCATAATGACTTAAACATAATACCAACATGTCAAAAAATGATGAACTATATTTTTATTGGCATGGTCCATAGGGTTCTATATGATGTCAACAAACATGCTTTCACTTCTGGAATTCAATCATCGTGAACAGAAACTGCAGAACTGCATCGTGAACAGAAACTGAACATGAGTGACTACTGCCACATGCATACCTTCGACTGATTCATCATTCATGTGGTATGGTCCTGCTCTGGAATACATCTCTGTCAGAATGATAGCAAATGAATACACATCCCCTTTAACTGTTCCTTCCAAGGGACATCTGCTACCAAGTCGCAGCAATTCGGGAGCAGTCCAGAGCAAAGCTACAATAAGGACAAAATTGCACAAGGATACAAACACATTACTATCGCAAATTACACAAAATGCATTCAAAAGATATGCTAAAACTTCATCACGGTAAAAAAAAACAGAAAATGTAAAATTTCCAATAGACATCTCACAAGTTTGCATAAGCTCAAGCAGTCTTAACAAGTGTCATTTGCAAAGAGAAGTTTTAATATCAGGCAAGATAAATCACAGTCATGTGAAAAATCTCAACACCTGATTTGAAAATATCTTTTAGCCCCTCCATCTCTTAAGGAAATTATAAAATCAATAATTCTCATGATCTGATTCTCAGTGTTGTCTTTTTTGGTGGAAAATGGTACCTTTGGAATAAAGTCAGTGACAGCACTTTGTATGACAGGAAGTTGGTTGTCTTATACAGATATGTAAGACCTCTCAATATAATATTCCAGCCCTGTCATCAAGAAACACAACTGAATTGTCTGTTGTTCCTTTGAGTGATAGGATAATGTCAAACCACCAAGGTGTAACAGATGGTGATACATCAGAAACTTTCTTTGTACTCGACTAGTTGCTGCCGAGAACATCTGTTTTGTCTACAACTAACAATTAGGCTTACATTAGGCTAAAAGGGCCTTAGGAATTCAAACACAAAAGGTTCGCATTGTCTGCTGTCTTGTGAAATTACTTCGGCAAATTTGATCCATAGATGTAACACACCTATAACAGATGGATCACTTTGATGATGTGTGACTTTCTAAACATGGGTACACCTTCTGCAACTTGCAAGCTTTTGAGGAAATTGATAAAATTCTAAAATGAAATATAAATATAATCTTCATTTGCATATGTAGCAAAAGCTCTATGGCAAATTCTTAAACCCAAGTCTATCGAGATTAGGAAGAGAAAACCAGTCATTTTGACTTCTCAGACAGTCATCACGACTTGACTGTCAGCAACAACTTTCACTTCAAAGCACTATTACACATAATCCTTTATCATAGGATATAAGCAGGTGCAAATAATGGTTACTTGGATACCAGTTAGAACTTGGACACACCACACAAAAGTAAAATGGTGCCTAAAGTTGCATCCATCCCTTCTGAATTTAAAATCTTTTCACACTGGAGAAAATCTTAAAGAATTAGCATAAAGTTGGAAAAAGGCTTTAGCATCTACAGTGGAGTAGATGCTGAAGATCTGAGGTGTACCGTAGATCTGCTGTTCTGAAGAATTGTGAGTTAAACAAATTATTTAAGAGTAAGGTCATGTAGCAGTTTGAAGACCACGATAACAAACTTTGAAATCCACGCCTTGCTTAATGAACGAGTGGAGGGTTCTCCAACTCAAATGTAAGATGATGAAATTTACAGGGTTGGCTGATTTGCACGAGCAGAGAAACGTTGGACATTAAAACAAAATCACAATTGAGCTTAGGCCTTGTCATGAAGCTGGAGTGTAACTGGAGGATAAGGGCTTGTGCACCTTGTGCACCAACTGCTATTAGGCTAACAGATTTGAAGAGTATTCAATCATTTACATACAGTCACTCTAAGTGCAAACCTCTGTTCTTGGCATGTTCTCCCATATCCTCATCATGCATTTGGCCTTTCTTGAACTCATGCAGTCCATAGTCAGTGATTTGAAGCACCCACCGGTTGTCGACCACACAGTTGCTTGACTTCAGGGCACCGTGAGATTTGATTTCCGAGCTGTGGATGTAGACCATACCCTTAACGAGATCGGCAATGAGAGAGGCCAGAAACATCGAATCCAAACGGATGTCATCATTCTCCAAAATGTCCTGCAATGGTTGGAGGGAAGTCAGATCAAATCATTTCAGTCATCTATTTCACTTCCAACTTCAACAGCTATCACTGAGTTATAAAGCACTAGAATCAGCTTGTGTGATGTCAGTGTGCTAACCGGAAATTGAGTTAAAACTTGATGACAGTGAACCTTAAGTTTTAAATTACAACTCACCAACAAACTTCCTTTGGCACAGTATGTCATCAGGATGCAGACGTGTGGGGAGTCGACACAAGCACCGACGAATTGGCATATGTTATCGTGCCTCATGTCTCGCATCTTTAAATAGAAAATATCACGACACGATCATGTAATGTAAATGTCAAAAGGAACTGCTTGACCAAGGAAAAAGGATTTCTTTGATCCTAGAGATGAGATTTTTGTTAGCTCACAGAGCAAGTTGCATCCATGAAGCAGGTGACCATTAGCAAAGTTAGTGAGGAGATACAATTAACAAATAAACTAGAACATGGTTTGCACATTTTTTTGAAGACAAAGATCAAGCACTTTTCAAAGTAAAACTTTTGCTTTTCAAGAACACCAAACTCTTTCACAACATTCCAACGATGTCTCCAGAAATATGTATGCACACTTGGCGGGGAACAAAACTGGTCCTGGATCAAACTTTTGTTGCAGCTAAAAATTAAGTAAAAATGTATGGCACTATTTCAAATTGCTGACAACTTGAGCACTTTTCAGGGAATTTGATGCAAAAGAAGAAAATACAAGCACTTCTAAGGCCTTGAAAATGACAGTTTGAAAGTACTTTCAAGGTCCTCAAGGTGTCATATGAACACAAAGTAAGCGAATTGAGTCACAAACATTGCAACAACGTGCTTGTCATTCAGTTTATAGCTTTCAAAGCTACAGTACCACACAAGAATTTTCTGTATTCCTTCCTGCATTACTGCTTATACAGCTGCAATGTGTCCTACAGTATTTCATACTCACATCTTTCAGTTCTTTTCGAACAGCTCGAGTCAGGTCAATCGTATGTTTGTTCACTGGTTTGATTGCGCAGACATTTCCCTGAAAATGAAAGTCAATATACTGTAGTGAGAAAAAGTAATTGTTCTCTTAAAGCAAAATATTGTGTTCCTGTAAAGTTCTAACAAATGACATTTTCAAAATCAATATTTGTGGACACACCGTGATTGGTAGATAACTCAAAATACAGAAGGACGGTAGCTTACTTTTTAAAGAAATAAAAATTCACTTATTTGTAGCTCAAAAATAATCAATTCACCCAAACCGAGAAAATTTCAAATGTTGCATCGTCTGCAACTCATCCTATGCATATGTTTTGCTTGATAGAAAGCTATTGCTGATGTTAACTGGCCAGACTGAATGTTTTAACAATGATAACTTTAGTAACTTTCTTCATATGCCACATTGGTCCTTTTTAAATGCAGTTTCCCTTTAAACTGAAAAAGATTCCATGACTGAACCCCGCTGGGTGAAAGAATTCAAAGAAAAAGCATTCATATTTATTTTCAGAACTTCTTCATACAAGTAATATCAATGCTATGTACCTACATTTTAAATATGAGGTCAGTCCAAATTACCTTCTTCAGGTATTATGTGTTTAATAGAGTTTTATATTTAGAGCCAGCTGACCTTAGACAACCTGTCAGGTATACCTACAAATAAGGTTATGTCCATGTTTTCTACTTTGAGGCCTTGTTTACAAGGTTTTTGTTTTGAGGCCCCTGTTGACCTTACTTTTTTCCTTCGGCAGAGAGTACTTCTTCATCCACATTGGTTTGATTAAACACAATTTTACTTCTTGCAACCCTGCATTTATATGTTTAGACTTGACCATTGATGGCTTCAATCAACTAAACAAGACCTAAAGTGAAAACAAAGGACATCATTTACCACCGTAGCCTATCAGGCAACTTATGAAGCTGAGGATAACATTTTACAAGCTATGGTACGAGGCATTGATCTACGTTGAACTTGCGACTTGAAAACATTGATAATCATTTACTGAAAAAGAGAAATGCAGACATGGTAGATACGTCTACTTGTTAAGTTCATGGTGGTTACACATTTTTCTTATATTGTGTTTGCAGTTTTTAGCCTTAAAAGTCTTTTGACCTCAAAAGATACTTGTAAGTCTACTGTATGTATAAGAATGGAGATCATCTACCCACTGAGACAAATCTATGTAATACATTTGGAGCAAAATGGGAAAGAGTAGATTTATGGTTTACAAAAATGACATTTGCCAATCTAAAACGATTTTTAAACTAGTCATCCTCTGTTTGCATGCAAAGTTCATGCACCTGCTACAGTTGGAGATCTATGTTTACAGGGTTAGCAACCATTGGGCCCTGCATAACTCAAATCAATTGTGAATTCTTAGTAAAGTTGAAGTGATCATTATTAAAGTTACACACAGTTCAACTTAGCAGTAACGGTACACACATCTAACTAAATTTCTGAGACACCACAAATATGGTGATAATCTGTGTGTGCAGCTGAGTTAGTGATCCCACGGTTAGGTGTCACACTGTTATATCTCGAGATATCTTGTTCACATTCTATAGGTGTCACGTTTGCATCTTAAAATATATATCATGATTGTAGTTAGGTGTCTCACTTTGGTATCTAGAGATATCTTAGCTCCCAGCTACATGTCGCAGTATAATCTTGAGATATCAAGATCACATTTAAGTGTCTCACTTTGGTATCTTGAGATACCTTGCTCCTTGCTAGATGTCACAGTCAATCTCCAGATATCATGATCACAGTTAGGTGTCACAGTTATGTGTCTGGCATAAGCATCTTCAAAATAAGGTGCCTCACTGTTGTCCTCTGAAATCTTGTTCATGGTTAGGCATCTCAGCAACGTACACACTACCAACATTGCCACACTTGCCTGCCCTTTGAGAAGGCTTAAACATGATATTACCTTGAAAGTTCCTATGGTTGCAAATATTTGCTGGTGTTCTTGGTTAGTGATGACTGATATGGTACTCATGACCATGCTTTTCATGGACATGCCTTGGGAATTACGATCGGCTCCTCGTGTCTGAATGTCGTCCCAGTTGACTTTCCACACCAAACTGTCCAGCTCGGATTCATATTTCTTTTTCCTTCAGAACATTAAAATTTAAGAACATTTTAGGCATGTGATAAGACAACTGCATAAGAACATTTTTATTCACACCTTGTGAGGAGCAGTAACACAAGCACCTTACTGACTTGATCTATTGGAGAGGTAGATACTTCGAATGCTCATATCTCCTTGTGTGACAATCTGGTTACGATAGGTATTTCCTGTCCTCCTAACCTTTCCAATTGACACTTCTTAGATGGCTATGGACAGTTCAAGAATCCAACTTTTTCAGTGACATGATGACATGCTATACAATGAGCACAGCTATCAACAATCCATTCATAAGTGTTAGTCTGAAGTAACATTCTGAAAACAATTTCTGCGATAGAGATAGGTAACTAATAGAGCTAACAAACCATATATGCTGTCAGTGCCAAATACTGTACCAAACCACCGATCAAATTTTAGTGATCTAAACAAGCAAAAAGCTTAAATAAGAATTTACAACTTTCCACTGACTTAAGAATACAATTTGAATTAGCCTGGCAGACAATAAAAAAGTTTTTTTTGTCCTGATTTTAACTAGGAAGATGAAGAAAAAACAACAATGGTTTACAGACCTGTAGTAGTAGTAAGCAGCAGCCGCCGAACAGAACAGTATCATGAATACAGGGATAAGAGCATACAGGTAAGTTTCTGTAATTATGAAAGAGAATTCAGGAATATTACCATTTACAGTTTAGCAACAAAAATGGAAGGCAAGTGTATGAAAATCATGAAAAATTTCACATCAGATTGCCCACCTTTGAATACATGCAAAGTAGTTTTCATTTCTATACTTATTACTCACTTCTATACTATTTAATGTGTACAATTACTGCACACAAAACACCCTTTGAGCTAATATGACTAAAAAATTTTCACCAGTCTGGCACAGCTATGTTTAATTTCAGAGGAACAAAATCAGAATCTCTGGTCTATCTGAGAAAATTATCATTCAGTGCATTTTCTTGTAGCAAATTAATAGTCACATAATATGATTGTTTTTAGAAAGCCAAAAAATTTCATGATTTAAGAACAATCTGTGCAAACAAGGGGCATTGCTACGTTTTCATTGGCCAAAGTCATGATGACCAAAATGTCACCACAGATCATAAGGTAATTGCTATGTCCTTTAAAGTACTGTGATTATTGTGTCACCAATTGAGATGTACAGTAGCAACTGCTTCACAGAATGAAATGCGATGATCAATGGTGATGACTGACAGAAATCCTTTTCTCAACATTCTCAAATGCATACTGCATATGTTTGTGCTTCCTGCCTTGAGATTCAGTGCACACATGGTTTTCAAAAATTGTGACACTTGTGACACAAACAGCCTCTACCAAATATGACAAATTTTTGCAGTTGATATGTGACACCTGACTGCACCTATCAGTGCAAGCTTCCCTTCGGGGAAATATCCATATTGTGTTCACAAGGTTTTCACGTTCTTAGCCACTGTTGACACCTAATAACATTTGGTCACTATCAAAATCAATGTTGAACACAGTATCTGTCAAACCTTTCCTTCTAGAGGTATCATGGTAGCAAGGCTTTAATATTTGACCCCCTATTGATCCAAAGTGATCAATTGCTTCTCATGCTCAATGTGGTATACATACCAACTTTGTGATCTGTCCAAACTCCACTTCATAATATACCATGTTCATGCATTGAGTACATGACCCATGATTCATCCAAATGACCTTTGACCTACACCAAACTCAACAGGTATCTACTTGATGTAACACATTCACTGCTAGGTATTTAAACTTCCCAATATTCCTATTTTGAGATATCCTGTCAATATAGTTTTCAGTGTTTGACCTCTAATGGCTGCAGATAACTTTGACCTCCATCAAAAGCCCATACATTTCTTCTAATTGAAGTATCACATTCACATCCTGAGGATCAGAATTTTCTCTGAATTCTACCATGAGATATCCTGTTCCCAATGTTTTCAGTGCCTGACCTGTGGTGAACTGAGATAACTTTCATCCTCCACCAAAATCAATAGGGTTCTCCAGGTATAACACATTATCATCTTAAGTTCCAGTATCAAAAATTTGTTTTATTCCTATCTTGAGATAATGTATTAAAAAACTTTTAGTGTTTGACCTCTGGTATCATGCACAGATGACCTTTGACCTCCACCAAAAACTATAGGTTCCTTCTTCTTGATTATGCATTTACGCAGTAAGTGTTAGTAGCTAACATAAGATAGTATGTTAAAGGAAAACCGTTGAACAGCCTCCAAGGTCGTCCTGACATTTCAAATATAGTCATTTGTGACATCACACATGCACCTGTGCACATCATGTAGTAATGCCATTGCATGTGATACGACACACATTTCCAAAATGGCAATACGCTGTACAACAACAGCGGGAAGTTTGAAGTTTTATTTGGAAAGAAGTTATCACAAAAATAAAACCAACACCATGGAGACTGTTTGAAATAGATGTGCACCAAGTGTAGGTTGAAATTGAAACCCCCATTACGGTTCCTCTTTAACAAACTCTTCATCGTTTGACCTCTGGTGACCTCAAATGACTTTCAAATTCCACCAGAGACAATAGGGTTCTTCTCCTTGATATTGGACATCAAAACCAAGTATGATATACCTTTTAATTGCCTTTCTAAAAATATTCTGTTAACAAGCTAAGTGCCACAAACACACAAACACAAGCACGCAGCCACGGCCGCCCAGTTTTTATCTTTTCATTGAAACAAACAGTATGCAAATGCAAATGCAATTATTGCCTACTTTGTAATCAACTTCCTTATATTGAGCAGCTTACAGATAAAGAATCCTGATAACTGTATGATCTGGCAATGCCTGATAAATATTAATAAAATCCATATCCACCATTTCACTCATGAAGACAATCCTAATGTGAACCTAGGCTTACTTGGGCAAAGTTTTCCATCAAATCCGCAAGCTGGTTTGTCTTTCAGAGGCAGACCATCTTTTGTGGGCCAGTCAATTTCAGCCTCAGGTATTTGGGCAAATTCCTGCAAGAGGTGATTGATAAATACAGTGAACTTCTGAAAGATGTACAATGCATGTAAAAATCAGAAACAAAACAAAACCACAAATAGGGAGAAAAAGAAAATAATAGATCCCATGAATGTCTGCAGTAAAATTTTGAAGGCAAGCTAAGTACTGAATGCTTTTTTTCCCTTTTCCAGGGAAGCATCTGAAGTGTTATCTTGCCAAATTTTTAAGTTTGTATTAGTAAAATAGCACTTTGGGTAAATTTGTGAGTACAAAATGGTATAAATGACCTCTGCAACTACAATCCTTACTGCCAGCAGATATTCTTTTTCACAACCAGTCTTATTTACATTTTAATACTGTGCAATTGTCTACAGGAGTCGCCCTGGCAATACTGACTCACCCATTCACTGTCAATTTTTTCAAAGATGCCGTAGTTCACATGTACCCGGTCTCCTGGGCCTGCCCCATCCATTTTCTCAGAGTCTTCGAGTTGGTAGTTTACCACTAGCTCAAACTTTGCAACACCATCACCGTTTTCATCAATTTGCCTGTTTTTCCTCCCGATACCTGAACAAGGATTCAAGCATGTATTCCACTGAGAACATAGAACATTGAACCATCTAGTATGATACCTGATCACATTACTACAAGAAACAAATTCATGTATCTTACAATTAATGGCACTGAAATGTAGCAAATATCACAAAAGTGGTATGGAGATGAATTGGTTGAAATGTATCCCATTGAAAGAAATAATTTTGCAAAACCTCACCAAATATTTGACTTTTACTGCTGAAACTTTGAAAATGTGTAGTGGTTGTCTCATTGTCTACATTTTAAGGACCACCAAATACTGTGATGAGGTTGTTGTTCAGAGAGTCAAAAACAATGGGGCGTTACAACCAGGGTCCAGAGACACAGTGTGGGTTTGATGACTCTAAAGACATTTGATGACTTTGAACTCTTCCAAAAGAGGTAGGTTTCATGTATTTAATATGCAAAATAAACATACACACTAAAAGTAAAAAAGTACCCAAGATTTCTACCTTGAGATGCTAAACAAGGTTTTCAGTGTTTGACCTCAAAGGACCTGAAGAATTCATTCATGGGAAATTTTTGAGTGACTTTCCCCAAGGGAAAAAATCTCAATTATCCAGGTAAAACGAGACTGTATTTTGACCTCATTCCCGGCAACAGATGGTTGGCTATCGAGGTTTGCTTTTCTAATGACCTGTGGTGTCGCAGGTTGTCTTTCCATAAAGAGAGAGTACTGTAGCAGTGACTGACAAATGTCGGAATTTATTGCAAAATTTTCCATTGAAGTTTCACCAATGTGGTGGAGACAGACCAGCTGCCTATCTCTGAAATTGTGGGGAACAAGAAATAAAATTAATATTTCACCCTTCACTGAATAATAGCTGGCACCATGTTGTTTGCTTTGTAGCACCTCCTAAGAGTAAAGATTGGGTACTGACTTTAGGTTTTTCTTTCTATTGCTCTACCACTGAAAACTGAATAAGTTAATCGGATACATGCCACATAAAACAGAGCTTCTTTGACATGTTGGTTATGCAACACACCACACTGGAACTTAAATATGAGATTAAAGGCATTTGCTTTCTGGCATTTTAAGA
The DNA here is from genome assembly GCA_009801055.1 of Stichopus horrens. NCBI lineage: Eukaryota > Metazoa > Echinodermata > Holothuroidea > Aspidochirotida > Stichopodidae > Stichopus > Stichopus horrens. Next base: position 17,290 of record VJOZ01064422.1, read on the forward strand.
ACACTTTCCGAGACACAAACAACTGATTACGGTGTAATAAGCTCCCATAATATACCGTAGTGGCATACAGCTGAACAAACTCAAACAGTCTAATCAACCATGAGTATATAATGCATGTACTACAAATGACTGCCAGAAAATTTATTTAGTGTCTAGACATTGGCTCAATGAAAAGCGGAAGTAATTATGATGTTATCCACTGCTAAAAGCTCACAAAGGTACTTACTGGTGTATTTGGTGTTGAACATGCGAGAAACTAAGTTAGTACCATCGTATGGGTCTGCGCCTTCATCAAGGTGTTTCTCCAAAGCCTCTGCAAACTGGAAGACAGCATCATAAATGAACGAACCGACTGCACCAAACTGAAAAGAGAGAGAGAGAGAGAGAGAGAGGAGGTGAAGAACAGTTTAACTCAAAACTGCAAATGCAGATTGTCCCGTAGATCCTGTTGTTTTTTGAAAATGAAATACCATTATGAACAAGCAATGTTACAACAAACATGGCCAACACACTTTTCTATTGATCTACTGATACAATACATATAAGGATGAAACAGTAACCATTTACTACATTCCAGCAATTACAAGCACATAAACATTGTTCCCAAGAGATTTTCAAGGAAGAAAAGGAATTAAAAGACACAAATGAAGCACACACAAAAACCACAAAATAATCATCATTGAAGGGTCTGAAGAGGGGTGACCTCACATCCAGAAAATTTTTGATATTCGAGATGCTAAATGATGCAAAATGGTGTCACGTGGAGACAATTTTTATTTTTTCACTCTCCTTGAAATGGCAGTGGCTAATTGTCAAACATTTTCAGCCCGGTGGAACTTTTGTACTGAGGCAAAAGTTTTTAGAGGTGGGGGTCATTGTTGCTTTTTCAGAGGGTGGTAACTTTTACTCAGGGACAGTTGTCCCAAAACCCCTGGGAAGATCACTTTACACCTCACACCAGAAAGCCAAAGGCTTTGTGATTCCTTTTCATGTGACTACATGATAACAAAAATGAATTTTCTGCATGACAAGTATGAGATCAATTGCTTTTTATTGAATTATCATCTTAATAACTTTTTACTGCCTCTTAAAACAATAATGCATAACTGATAGACATTATCTATGCATTATGGGTAAAACAATGCTAAGTATGAGATCCCTCACAGTTACCCTTCTTGAAATTAAGTGTTGGTATTTTGACTTCTAGTGATCTCAAATTACCTTTGACCTCTTTAAAACAATAGGGCACAACTACTGAATATGAGCAGTAGGCACGCAAAATATGACATTCCTCACAGTTTCTCCTTAAGACATAAGTTTATATAATTTTGAGTTTTTGACACTTTGATCTCTGGTGACTGCAAATGACCTCTAATCTCCACCAAAAACAATAGGGATCACCTAGAGTGATATGAACTTACAGTGGGCAATCCACAAGTTACTGTAGGTAATATGAAATTACCCACAGTTACCCTTCTTCAGATAAGGTGTTTACTGTACAAGATTTTCAGTTTGACTTCTGGTGTCCCCAAATGACCTTTGATATTCAACAGAATCAATGGAGACCATCTACTCAGTATGTTCAAGCCACAAACTAAGGACAAAGTCAATCAAAGTTACCCTTCTTAGGATACTGTTTACAAGGTTTTCATAGTTTGGCATCTGGTAATCTCATGTGACCTTTTGACCTTCACCAAATGAACATGAATCATTTGCATAACATGGCCAGTCCAAACAGTAAGTATGAGATTAGTCAAGGTTACCCTTCTTGAGATATCCTATTTACCAGTTTTTCACACTTTGACCTCTGGTGACCTCAAATGACCTGTGAGCTCCACCAAAATCGATCAGTAGAGATCATCTACTCAGTATGGCAAACGTACACTGTAAGTATGAAATCAGTCAAAACTACCTTTCCTGAGATATCATGTTTACAAGATTTTCACAGTTTGACCTCTGGTGACCTCAAAGGACTTTTGACCTCCACCAAAAAAGAAAGGATCATTTACTCAGTACAACCAACCCACACACCAAGTATGAGATCAGGCAAGGTTATTCTTTTTGAGATACTGTGTTTACAAGTAAAGCATCACACATGTGCATACAAACAACATCATTCCTTCAGCCTTTAATTGGCAAGGAATCAAAAACTTTGTACCTAGATCATGGAAATACATAATTGGCACCTTTCAGGATATTTGCTTTATTATACAATTCAAAGATATCAAAGTAAGGAGGTGCAAGTTATTTGGTCTTTGGCTCGTAGCACAAGTCATTAACCACGTGAACAAACACTATATGAACCAGATCACCAAGACTGATTTCGTAATTCCTTGGCCATACGACAGGAACCTTTCTAGCAAACAGCCTTTAAACTGTTACATTGCTGATCAGAATATACTCCCACAATGGAGTGGTTGTTCCATGCATACCTATGCGCATATTATCAGTTTGAAGTTTTGGCAACTTCAGTTCTTGAAATAATACGTTATGTTTCAAAATGTTTGGCAACTTTGACCTGTGTTCACCTCAAAATATTCTACACCAGTACATACTTAAAGATGGCTGGTTTCCAGGGGTTCATTGAGAAACTATCTTTGTACTAGTGGACTTTTGATGTAGAGCAAATACTTACAGACGAACAAGACTTAAAGTAATCCTATAGGAATTGTCACCATTTTGCACAACTGTATGTTAAGGATTTAATTTGTTTTGCCTCTATGTAATAGCACAGAGGCAACGTATTGTAGCAGTGTTTCCATGCATGCTACTACATGTCTGACTGTGTGTATGAGGTGTTGTTAAGAGAATATTGAAAGATGTCTCAAGAGGGAGATCTGTCATATCTTCCATAATTTTTGTTTGTTTCAAATTCTTGAGACTCACATATGCTTTTAACATGTGGAAACAGAATACTAGTAATGCACAACCAAGAGATGGCAATTACTTTCTGTTCGCAGTTGTCCTAAGTTGCTATTAATTTACAATTTCCTTCACTGCTTATTTGAAGATTGAAAACTACATTCATTGGAGGCAGCCTGCCTACGATTCAGGTCATTGAGAGAGTGTACTACTGCTTTCAATATGCTGAATTATTGCAATTGTTCCTTGTCATTTTAGAATACCATTTTTGTTGTTCTAAAATATTCTAAATATGGGGGCATCACAGTTCAATAACACAGAGAGGTACATGTAAAGATCACAAGTCACTACTTTACTGCATTAATTTCTGGTACATTACACCAAAATTTTCAATCGATTCTGGGATATTTAAATACACTGTAATCGCTTGAGACTTGTTTTCTATTATTAATTCTCAATCAATCCTTGAAGTCATGGCATAATAAAAGTCATAGACAAGTTTCATTTTTTTGTTGGTACTAGTCATACTCAGAGCCATCTATTTGCAGAGTTTGGCCAACTGGTAATTTGTGACATCATATTTAAATCATGGACGCCATTTTAATTCCATGATCAGACAGTTTCGCGACATCGTGCAGCAGTGTATATGTACACTATACCACACATACTACAGCCAAGGTTCTGTGTAATTCGGCAGTCAATACTGTATGGCAGTCAGAGAAAATTATAATGAAATCAAAATCACATACTTAGTGTTCTACTTCTCTTGATATACCAAGCAGGATGTTCATCACCAAATGGCAACAAAACTTTTGCCATTTCCATTGAATTATGCAGATTTACTGCTGCCATTTGTGTGTGTATGCTGCAAGTTCCAAACTGCTAATCACTGTATGTAACATTATGCCTGGACGACACTGTACTGTGTAGCCAAGCCTAGATCTCCTGTTGGTGTCACAACCTCCATTCCGTTTCCTGTTCGAGTTTTTCCTCCAAAATCATTCTTTGTTGGAAACAGGATGACAAACAAAAATATTACCCTTACTGACACAATAAAGCATTAAGGCGCGTTCACACTACAACGATATCGGATCGGACTATGATCTGATTTTTTTTATTGTTAGTAAATATCTTCTCCATCTCTGATCGGAAAGAACCAAAAATTTGTCAACTTGTGTAAACAAATTATTTGTATCGCATCACTATGAAAATGAAATGTTATTTAATTATNNGAGAAGATATTTACTAAAAATAGAAAAAATCGATGGTAATCCGATCCGATATCGTTGAAGTGTGAACGTGCCTTTATCCTGTAATTTTAAGGTCTCTACTTACTGGAAACCCTCAAGAAACGCATGTACTGTTCGTTTGTCTATCTAACAATTAGTTAATGTGCATGAGCTTCGCTAAAATCAAAAGTGCTGAGGTCACTACTTCCACATGTCCAAAATTAGCCTCCAGATAAACATGAGAAGTGTCCAAATTCTTGCAAATTGGGACTTATCCAAAAATTCCTAGAAAACTGACTGCAACTAATTATTTGCAGTCATTTTATGAAAATGTAGAGCTTCAACAACCAGGAATTTTGAAATATTCCTTTGACGTAGCACCAGAGAAATTTCTATTTGTGAAACACAAGCATGGTGAGGTAAAGTGGAAACACTACTCGAGGTGGAACTAAAATGGCGTCCTGTGAGATTGTGTCACCTCTGATACAATCCAAAACACGACCCCCATGGGCCAAACTCTGTGAAAGGATGGCTCTGGTCATACTGTACCTCCCATCGGGACATATTAACTGTGATTCCAGTTCCTTGATCAGTGGTGTAGTCACTCAGGTCAAACACCTAGACAGAGTGGTGGAGACGGAGAGGGAGACTTGTGTGGGCATGTGTTCTCTCATGTGTCAGTTCTATAGTTTGTGTGAAATATAATTAACAGAGACAGGTTCAGTATGAGCAAACAGACCTGTAGTGACTATTACGGAAAATATCCAATGTCACAATCTGTATTTGCAGACAACTTTTAAATGAAAAATTGATCACGATCGAAAAATTAATTTGCACATTAAATAAAATTGCAAAAGAGCGGTTACAGCAGTGTGACATACACTTGCTCTCCTATTCCAATTGACGGAAACAGATGCTGTAAGGACTGTAATATGCAAGTAACATAATGGTTGGCAACAAGACTTCACAAAGTGCAAAGGACACTCCACAAATATTTCTTTCCAATGGCCATATTTAGTTTTGTTAAGTAAGGAAAAGAAAGCGAGAGAGAGAGAGAGATGAAAACTCAGTATTGTAAAATCTTGGGGCGCTTTTCTTTTCTACCAAGGATATAGAGAAACTGATTTTTCCTTTCTTTGAATGATAAGTTGGTTTGAAAACCCGGTAAATATTTTCTCACCGAAACAAAAGATTCAATCATAGCGGTTTTCTTTTTACTGAGGACTCAAAAAAGTGCCATGAAAGAAAACTTACAACTAAGGCCAAAGTTTCGCTCACTGTTTTTTTTTAACTCCAGTCGAGTTCTCGTAGTACCCTATGCACAACGGTCTCGTTGAGTTTGGCTAGCATAGGTGAACAGAATTATTGAAAGTCTGAAATGGAGAATAAATACGGTTCTTTTAAATTTAATGGAGGTATTATTAACTTTGAATATGTGCATTATCCAATAGAAGATGCACAGGTTCAAAGTTGATTCACCTTGTTCGTACGTACGAAACGGAATATTGATTAAAAAAACGAAAGCAAAGGAAACGTTAGGTTTGTAAATAACCGCATTTTCATTGAAAAAAGGGAGTTGGGGATTCTTTCCAGGTAAACAGAGTTAATATGCAGTTAATAAATGAATGTATAATTAATTATGAATATGAACACTCGTAAATAACACATAACACCAAAGGTTCTTATAACCACTCCCTGGTAACATATTACAAAGGAGAGGTTAGGAGGGCATGGTTGAATTTTATTGATGAATGCGTACCTCGTTTTTTTCTTCGATTCCGTTCAAGATATGTAAATGAACCGACGATCCGGTAGCATGTTCAGAAGGAATGTAGCCTACCGATGATATGGTATTTCGACTCCTATAACGCTATCGCCTAGCTTAAAAAAAGTGCAACAAAGAAAAAAATTGTCTCTTCCCCTTTCTCGAATGGTATGTCCATGGATGAGTTCAAGAAATTCGATTAGTGTAATTGAAGTAACACGGCTTTAATAATTAACAGTTCCTAACTGCAGGAGCCATCAACATAGTTCACGTCAATTGTAATTTCATTTGAAGTCTTTAGCAAGACCGTGGTAGGCTGTAGTCTGTTGTCCTCGGTACCAGCATTCATGGTTTGTGCTGACGGCTTTAGCATTTAATGCCAATTATCGCGGTAGAGGGTGACTGCTGCCCTATACCTCGGATACACAGTTTCACCATTCCTAGGGCAATCTCTGACTAACGGACATGCAGAAAAAAAGACAGACAGACAGACAACCATACAGTCAGGAGAGCGATAACTGTATATAGCTGTATATATAGCTGTATATATAGCTGTATATATAGCTGTATATATAGCTATGTATCTATATAGCTATATATAGCTATATA
>VJOZ01064450.1:0-11442 GCA_009801055.1 Stichopus horrens
AATTAACCATCTGATACCTATTTATTTTCCAAGATTGTCTGAATGGTGTAATTAAAAGCCTTACCAAACTTTTGGAGGTGAAATTTCAATGTTTTTTCCTTTTTGCCTACGCACGCAATCACTTTAAATATTTTGGTTGCTTGGCAGTGTTGGGTTGTACGCATTGTGTCACAATATAAATGATCTGGGGTCAAATTTGGACAACATGAGGTAGTTACTTTGGTCTTCCTTCAGAAATTTTGGTCGTCTCGGACGGCTGCTAAATTTCTTCCCTGCCAACAAAACGGATGAAGTGGACAAATTGTAGACGAGTTAAAAATACAGCCAAATAGTGGAACAGTCCAATCTCTCTGCAGAGGGACAAAAGCTGTAAAATATCAAGACTTTAAATTCTTTTGTTACATTCCATGGAATGAAAACCATCATCATGAACAAATTTTCTACCTACCTTGGGCCATGCACATAATACTGTGTATGTATGGAGCCTTTTGTGCTTTTCATAGCTGCATGTGCATGGGCTTGCCAAAGTGAAAGCCCTGGCACAAAAGGTGAAAATGTAGGGACAGGTTGTTTACAAAATGCGGTTGCGAGGAAAGTAGTGCAAGCTCCTCCAACTCCCCCCTCCCAAAAAAAAAGGGAGAAAAAAAAAGGAAAAAAGAACAGCTGTTGGGAATATGCACTAAGACTGGAAGCCTGGCAACCTGTCAAGAGCTAACAAAAACTTACTCATCGTCGAAAAAAAGGAAAAAAGTGTTGAATGTGCGTACTATCAAACGCATTTAGGCTACGTAACATCTGATGAGCGGGTCTGGTCATAGCCACATACAGGCCTACTGTGCATATGCAGTGCATAGAGAGAAAAGACAGGCAGCAGCAGTGCAGGGGTTTACAGTGGGACCCGTATTACAAAATGCCTTGAACAGCTTCAGACTGTACTCTGTGGTAACGGCCATAAGTTACTTTGATATCCTAACTATTTTTTACCATTGCTGCATTCAGTTGGTGGCAACTACTGTAGCACAGCTGTGGAAAAAACTAGGTGTTGATGTTTTAACGTGACACTGCTTAGGCTGCATGATCATAGATATTTTGCAAAGCAGGGGTAGTTAGTGTTTGTTGCATCAAAGATTCTACAATCTTTGGTTGAATCTACAAAGTGCGATTCACGCATCTGTGTAGGCCATGACTTAAGCAGCTCTGAAATACAAAGATTTTGTACAATACAGTATATATGTCTTAGTAATCATGGAACTTGTGAAATTAACTGGATTGTCTGATTTCTTCAACCAAATGCCAGAAGTAAAATGTATGTTGATATTAACCCACATTTTCACATTGCCTTGGCAAAGGCACTAGGGATAGTCAGTCTCTTGCAAACTGCTGTTCCTAGGCCTAGCTGTACCTTCTGCTATTTGTCTGACTTAATTGAAGAAACATGGCCACGGTTACTATCAGCATTATAGAGGGGAGGGCTTTGGTTATGAGTCAGTGGACAATATGTAGCACATTAGAATCTTGTCCATTTTTGTGATGAATGCGAATGAAGGACTTAAGTTCATTAGGGTTGTTCTCATTGTACCTGCGCAGCTGTTCTCAGTATTTTGCAGTTTTGATATGTGGAACCCAAAATCTTTCAGCGACTTCTCCCCCTTCACACCCACAAGGGGTCCAACTCGCTGGGGCGCTACTGAGCTGGCCCTACACCGATTTGTTTGCACATTTGAATGTTTTGAGTGCTAGATAGATACACAAACACTAGCTGAAAGTTGGATGATTTTCAATTGCCCAAGTCAGTTTGTAGGAAATTGAGCAAGTTTTGCCAAATTTGGGCCAAGTTTCACCTTGAAATGCTTTGTTGCATAATCAAAATAGATTTGTTTTACACTACTACATATTCATTTGGACATTACCTGTCTGGTGGGTGAAACTTTTCTAATAACTCGCCTAGCTGTGAAATAAATTAGGTTTAGGAATTACCATGTGGGTAGGCTTGAAATTTTCAAGAATAGTCTTCACAAAATAAGTGGTAACTTTGAATTACTGCACATGAATGTGGTTGTAAAGCAGACTCCTTTGTGCAATTAAACATCGAAAAAAGTCAATGCGTGCTGCCAGTCTTACAGGTAGTTTGCAAATAAAGAAAAGGTCAGCAGTTTCAGGAAGAACAAAAAAAAAATCCATACAGGCTGACATTTCACCTTTACATTCCAATGGAACGTTAGGCTAGCGTTAGGATGCAGCAAATGTAGTTCTATGTTTATGTTGAGGATTACTTGCACTGTCTGGTTTAAGAAGGAAATTCACTCATGCACAGTTTATTCAGCCCTCACATATCACATGTCAACTTATATCTTCGTACTGTTATTGGTTGTGGGTCTGCCTAAAATCACTGCCACTATTACAAATCCGATCTGCTTTGCGGTGGACAAGTTTGTGTCCGAGGGGATAAATTCAATTGTTTGCTGATTTGTTCATGCCATTTTAATCATAACAAATGTATGAATCAAGGATTGTTGTATATTCAGAAGTCAGTACTAAGAGTCCATGAAAATATGATCTCAGCAATAGTTGTTTATGGCATACAGTATATGGCATATCAGTACCTGTACACCTACAGTATGTTAGGGTACATAAGGTATCAGACCATGTTAGCATGTAGACCCTGTACTTTTACATCCTGTTCTTTTTTACTTTATTTCCATATCCAATTTGGGTATAAAAACAAGCTGTTTCATGGAGAAAGTGTACAGTAGTGGAGACTGAATTAGAGAGGCCCAGGGGCATGGAAACTTTGAAGCAAAAAATGAACTTCCTCTCATGTGTATGGATTACATTATAAATTGTTTTAGTAAGATCTGCAAACATCAGTAAGGGTGTGGTCAGTATTATTCCTGCTTTTTATTTTGGATGCTCTGATGTTTGGTTGAAGAGTCAGTCTCAAGACTAGAAATGATGTTAAAATTGAATAGAAAGATAGGGTTAAACTATGGAGTATACAAAATATAGGACAGCATACATCGATCATGACTTGTAGAAGGGTTACCCCAACTAAACCCTTCCTTTTTTTCCCCTACATGTTCCAGATTTAAAAACAAATATGTCAACTGAAGTCATCATTACTTGCTCTGGAAGGGTGGATGATCCAGATATTCAAGATAAAATTTCATGGCTGCTCAAGAAAGTCTCTGCAGTATCAGGAGCAGGTATGGTAATACTCTTTACAGTCTTTACGATACTGTATGCAATATTACATGGAGATGTACCACATGGTCTCTCACCCAGGTGTTGCGTGTTTGGGGGGGAGGTGCTCTAGGAACCCCTGCATGCCTGCACCGTGGAGCCTGTGACCCCCAAGACCTTGTCAGCGAGATGGAGGGGCTGTCTCCAGGCCCTTTCTGTCCAGCCTGGCTGTTTGAGGTTTGAGAACCATGGGGTTGCATGGTTCACAACTCTTCATTTTTAGCGAAGACCCAGACACTTACTTTCATGCCGGTCGACATCTTCATCCCCGAGATAAGCTCAGCGTCCTCTATCAGGGAGGATAGAAAGTGGTGTCCGGTCAGGGTGCTGAAATTGTACCTCCACAGAACAAAGGACCTTCGGGCTTCCCAGTGCCTTTTCATCCTTCCTCGCAGGCCGCACACTGCGGCCATGCGGGATATTATTTTAAGCTGGCTGACTGAGGTCATTGCATAGTGAAAAACAAATAGTTGCTGCCCAACTTCCAAGGGATGGGATACAGCAGCAACAGGTAAGTATATTCACTCGTAAAATACCCACACCAGTGAGTTGTGGGGATCTTACAAGATCAAACTTTCCACAGTCATAGAACCTGTAAAAGTCATGAAAATTTGGAAAATTATTTCACTGCCTGGAAGTTTTGAAACATATAAGCAAAATTGAATTCAGTTCTGGAAAAGTCCTGAAATTTTGCAAAGTGATAATATTCCTTCTTGTAATATAAAAATTCATTCTCTCTCGTAATATCAAAGTTTATATTTTGTCTTTACCTCATACTGCTTTGGCTTTTGCTATCAAAGTTCAAAACGTTTTGTAAGATGTCAGGAGGATGGTCATGGAAATTTCTTATTTGGTACTGGAAAAGTCATGACTAATGATTATCTAGAAAGGGCCAAGAACCTGAAAGACATACTTCTTCCCTCTACAGCAAGAGCCTTATTGCACTGGTGAGTGCTTGCTGTCACAACGAACAGTTTCATGGCAAGCATACATTACATGATCCAGTACTTAAGACCTCTTGTGATAAAGAACTAAAAATATTTTAGAAATTTTGAACATTAATCGTTTTCTCAAGACAGCAGTGCAGTGTTCTGTTACTGTGAGATTATCATAGTGTAGTCACTGTTTCTAATTAAGGAGTGTAGGGAAAGAACAGCTCATATGATGTTTGAGTAAGATTTCATGTCACCAAATTCTGTAAGTACATGGAAAATCAACTCTACAATATTATATTGACTAAATTAGAAGCAGATAGGGTTTATCATGCTTCAAAGCTGAACTAAATGTGTCTCTGATCTCACTTCATTGTTTATTAATATTAAATGCATTCAATATAATCTAAGGCAAAAAACCATTGCAAACACATTCCCATTAGTTTTTATTTTCCTTTTGTGTCATTTTCAGCTGAAGAGACTTTCATTCTGAAATCAGTTGAGCCTTGGAATAGTGTGCGAGTGACCTTCAACCTTCCTAGAGAGGCAGCTGTGAGGTTGCAAGAACTAGCTAGGGCTGGTGATGATGTCCTTATCAATTTGGGTATACTTTCAGTGCAGATTGCAAATGGAGAACAACTGGACCTTAATGCTATCAAGGAACTTCTTCAACAGGATCTGATTCCTCCCATTCACACCCTACCACCAATATCACAATCAAACACTTCCACTGTGGCAAGTGCTTCACATCATGAAACTGATCATTCATTGGGGCCAAAGCAGGAAGTTGCTTTAAAACCTTTTCATACGCCTCTTGCATTGACTGAAATCAACCATGCTCAACAGCAGGCACAAAAGTTACACTCAAGACCAGTCTCAAGTGAGTCGCATCTACCTGCACAATCATCTCTATCATCTGCTGGGTTCAATCATTCAGCTGCTGGAGTGAAGTCACCTTTCTTGATGACACCATCATTATCAATTGGAAACATCCCTACTGGCATCCCATCGCCTCACTTAGGAAACCTCAACAAAACATCAACAACTGCAGGAAATCTAGCCATTTCAAGTTCATTTTCCAGTGTTTATTCAATTGCAGTGTCTTTGGGAGGAAGTCAGAGACCACCTATTCAGACCCCAGCATTGCAAAGTCTGCCAAATCTACCTACACCACAGACTCCTGCTGTAGGTAACTTCCCATGGAACCTAGGAGCAAAACCCCCAAGATTTTTACCTAGTCGACCGCCTTCAGGAGTACAAAAGTGGAACCAAATGCCCATGTTTACTAGAACACCAAATCTCCCAACAAATTTACCAGGGTCAATTCCATCAATTGGACCTATTCCTTCATCATCAACCATTCCAAATTCTAGTCAGGAAACACCTGCACCAAAGCCTAAGAAAAAGAGAGCTAAACGCCCACGAAAACCACCAAAGGAAAAGATGCCAGTCATCCCTCTTCCTCCTCCCCTGATGCCACCTGATCCTAAACCTTCTCCTTCTACAGATGGTCTCCATTCTCAGAAACCACCTGGATTGCAGATGCCAATAGCTATGAACCCTATCAGTCCAAATGAAACTCAAGGCTCAGTAGTCAAAGAAGCTATTCCTAACCCCATTATCACATCTGTATCACAAACGCAACACACAAGATTTCCTTTTAATCAAGCACAGGTTTCGCAGCCAGGGAGGTCGGATGTCTCAATGACTAGTCCCCTTTTGGTAAATCTTTTACAGAGTGACTTCCCCTCAAATCACTTCCCTCTGTCTTCATCAGAACATATGAAAAGCACTGGAACTGGCCCAGTACTCACTCCACAGAGAATGCAAACATCTACAAATTTGCCATCCTTGACTGGTTCTCCTGCTCACCACCCTGGTTCAGGCATACTTCACCCAGCTATCTCTACATCTCAATTTCAAGTGCCCCGAAACCAAGCTTCACCTTTCCACCATTCATTGCAAGATAATTCTCGGATGCCATTGCATCAGCAAGGCTTATCAGGAGAAGCAGTTAGACGTGAAACTCCACCGACTTCGAGTGAAAATATTCAACAGACATTTTATCCTCCGATGCCATTTCCCCATGGAATGTTAGGTGGTGTGTCATCAAGTTTCAACCGGTTCCAGATGTCCCAGGCCAATTTTCAACAGAATACCCCTCAACATGTTTTAATGCCACAGTCTTCTTCACATCCTGGTATTGCAGAAAGCAGAATGCAAACTCCACACACTCAATCTAATTGGACAGGGAATTACCCCACAATGAGTACATTCACACCCATGGTGTCATCTGAAATTGCCATACCAACTACTGCTGCAATAACTGATATGAGGAACAATGCTGTACAGTCACCAAAACTTCATCTTAGAGAACAAGTGTCAAAGTCAGCATTTGATGAAGAGAGTGCCCTGGCAGGTATGACAGAGGCAGAAAGAGACACATTTGTAGCTGCTGCTAAGATTGCTCAAGATTCAAAGCCAACTGTGACTGGCATTGATACCCAAAGTATAGACCCCACAGTTGCTAAAACTCTACCTGGTTTGAAAGCTGGGAAACTACCTGTGTTGCCTACAACAATGGAAATGATTTCACAAGGTAACTCTGTGTCAAATATGTTTGCTGTAGAAAACCTAACAGCTAGTAATCATCAGATATCAAAAAGTGGAACAAATTTTAATTCAAGAATTGATCGGTCATCTGCTGTCCTTCCTCATCAGTCTGTGTTTGCAAAGGTTTCATTACCAGAAGGAAGGAAGCTATCTCCTCATATTCCATTGCAAGTATCACAGAATGTTACTCCACTTCAAGGAGGAGAGGTGTCAAACCAAAATGTAGACACAAGCAGTATTCAGACATTGCCTACACCTGCCATGTCTCAAAGTAAACCTTCTACTAGCTTTCAGAGTGCAGCTATACCAACAGCAGTACCACATCATGATCAGTCTATTATCCCACAGAATCCCTATCTACCCATACCACCTGCCTTTGTGTCTACACTTCCTGAACAGTCCCAACCGTATGTTACTTCAAGTGGTTCTACGTGGCCTGTGAATGCCACTGGGACCAAAGCACGAGACCCTTTCCAGTTTGATAATAAACACAGAGGTTCTGGTGTTGAGTATCATGGAAAGCAAAATCTGCAAGCTCCACTTCCTACTAGACCTCTTGGTACTTACCCATTTGACTGGCCATTCCCAAATATTTCCCCTCCTACACAGAATTTGTCTTCTGAAGGGTTGCAGTTCATGGCAAAACTTGCTGCTGTTCCAAATGAGGCTGACCATCAAAAAGAAGAGTCTTCCCACTCAATGCCACAGGAAAGTTTAAAAGTTGGTAAGGAAGACAAGCCTCATCTAAAGGCTCTCTTGAATGAAATCTCACCATCTACAGACGGGCAAACTCCAAGCCCCCGTGCAATTAAGAGACTGGCTTCTGACGAAAAAAGTGAGCGCAAACGCCGCAAATCATCACCTAGACCAGTTGCAGATCAATGTCAAACAGTTAATCAGTCACATGGAAAAGCTGAACAACCTGGTGGATCTTTGGAACTGCCACGAGTTCCAACAGCAGAGGAGCTGAGTTTCAATTTGCAACAAGCAAGAGCCCACTCTCTTGACCTTTTGAAAAGTGGGACAGGATATCCACCTTTACCAAAGACAGCACCATCATCTCCAAGGGCCAAAGGTAGACCTAAATCTGTAGAGATTCAACCACAGTATGGAATACAACATAGTGATATGTTTCAAGGGAAGCTCCCTGGTACTAGTTCTCCTTCCAGTGCCATACCTGCAACTGTCTCTAAAGCATCTGCAACCAGCTCCAAATCTTTGGGTAAAGCAAAGGAGTCCAAATCTCGTTCTAAAAGCCCCAAATCCTCTGGAAGTAAGTCATTTAAGGCAGATCAACCAGGCTTTGGACCTTCACAACCTGTTACCACTGTAGCCAGCACACCATTTGCTGGTGTTCATGAATTCCATCCACCAGTGGGTCTAAATATTCGTGGCCCAGCTAAACCAGTGTCCTTTCAGAGCAGGAAAACTCCAACTCCTGGCAGTGATCAAAAAAGTCCAATATCTCCAACACTGCCATCATATGGACCCAAGCAATTTCAACAGCAAGGTCAGTTTACTGGAACTGAATCTCAAAGAATTTCTCCACTTTCAACTCGCCCAGTTTCTCCATTTAAGAGTGCCAGTGCTCTTTTATCATCATTTGCTCTTTCAGCAGGCAAAGTACCAGAACCTCCAGCCAACAGACCAGGACCATCTCAAAGTCCTCTTTCAAGTCCTAGATATGTAGCATCTCCTCCATTGCATCAGGGGTCATCAACCAGCAAATCTGATGATAATGGAATGGAATCCAAATTAGATCTTCAGTGTTACTCAGAAACAGCACAAGAATCAGTATCAGCAAGTACTGACAATCTGCCTCACCTTCCTTCACCAAGTGTTGATCCTAAGCCCAAATCATCTCATTATCTTTCTGAATTAGTTCCAGTTTCTGAATCAGCAAAACAAATCCATCGCCATCAAAGTAACTCCTCTTCCCCACTCCAAAGTGACTGTTCAAACTCATTGTTTAGAGCACCACAAGTGAAACAGTCAGAGAAAAAAGTAGATGGCCCTCCAGATGTGTCATTTGGAGTAAGACAAGAATCTCCTGAAGTGACATCTAGTAACATCACAACTGCTCCAAAGTTGACACCTATTAACCTAACCAGTCAACATAGAGAGAAATTTTCATTCATAAGTGTTCCACACAAAGTTGCAGAAGTGTCACACAAATCAGATGAAATACCAAATGCAGATGAAGATGGTTCAAACATACGTCCGACCTCTGAGCTATATTCACCCTTGCCTAGTGATGCAGATGTAAAACCATCGGACTATATTTTCCCAAATGACAATAAGCAGACAGATATTTCACAAACTACAGATAGCAAACAGTGTAAATCAATACACAAGTCTGTCATTGTTGTGAGTAGTCACAAACCCAATGTTACAACAATTGATGTTGAAAGACTTGGTGCACCAAGTGACCAATATTCTATGGCTCCCAGAACATTGGTGTCAGTGAGTGATGCCATGACCAGCGAGGCATTAAGTCTGTCGCAAACAGCGAATAACATCATAACTTCCCAGATATCAACACTACCTTTGACTAGGGTAACAAAAGTCATACCCATATCCTCGGAAAACAGGTCAGAAGATGACATGTTTCATTGTAGACCACTGCATGTATCTGAAAACTTAACTCCAGAAAATTCAGAGCGGTCAATAGCTTCCACTGTTTCATATGTCTCAAGACCAACTGAAACTGTTATCAGTCCTTCAGTAGCAGGTTGTGGCACACCAAGTGATGCTCTTAAAGTACCTAATAAGACATGTCAAAAAGACACTGCTAACACATCATCAAAAAGGATTTCAAATGCACAGTCGTCAAATGAAGATGCTGCTTCTAAATTTGAGGTGACAGATTTTGGTACGTTTGCTAATAGTAACCAGCAATCTTCCTCATTAGGTAGTTCTCTCTCAGTGGCTCATTACCATTCTGACTCTGTTAAGTCAGATTCTGTGACAGGATCTTCTGCATTACAAGAGAGCACACCTAACCATTCTGGTGATTTGGCCAAAACTTCTTTTCTTGTTGCATCTCCTAAATTACAAACATTTCCAGAGAACTCTGCAATGCAAGATAAATCTGGTTCAGCCATGTACACTCCAAATTCCCAATTGAATAATGACATTGTATCTGATAGTAGCAAGCAAAATACCAGACAGGTGGTTCCATTACATGTAGGAATGACATCCTCTTTCATTGAAAATGAAGGCATAGGGAGAGATACACATTTGCAAACTACTCCAAGCTCCCATTCATCAGACTCTGTTGTTGCACAGACATTTACTACCAAAGATTTGTCAAAAGTTCCTGAAACAACTGAGAAAAATATTTCTAAATCTGAAATATGTGAAACATCTTCAGTATCCAATAGTGGTTCATCCACTTCAACATTTCCAGCGATAGTTGAAGGAGTATCTGTAGCTGCTGTGGATAAAGATACATCTGTAACCGCTGCAGATCAGCCTAATGAAAAGTTAAGTGCTGAAACAGAAGTGCAATTGCCAAAAACCTCATTGGAATTGGACATTGACCCTGACATTCGATCAGTGAAAGGAGACTCAACAACACAGTGTAGAGAGAGACCTGAGAAACGTAAACTTGGGGAATCCTCTGAGGATGCATTGACGAAAAGAACTGAAACTGCTGACCACCAGAGAGGAGTCATTTGTAGTGGAGTTATCTCTGCAGATAGTGGATTTGCTTCCACAGAAGAAGACAGAGTGATGCCTACTAGTTTGCATCAGTCACAGTCCGTAGATAAAAGCAGTGAAGCACTTACTGTGAAGTGCTACAGCCATGAAGAAGGCATCAAAAGTATCAACACATCTCAGCCAGAAAGCCTTGAGTTACTATCCCAAGACACAGAAGAGGTACTTGATGAAGAATTTCAAACAGAAGGGGAAGGAACTTCACAAGAGGATGGCATTTCCATCGAGATGAAACATCGCAGTCATGGGCAAAAGTCACCGGAGTCTGAGACAGCAGAACTATCAGAAGATCATGAGGAGATACACGGAGATGACCACATGCCTGTAACTCGCAAGAGGAGTATGAGAGCCTCAGGAAGAGGTAGGCATAGCATGAAAGGTATGATTTTACACCTATTATCATCAAGCAATAATACTTTCATGTGTGTCTGATTTGTTGTATACAGTTTATCCCTAGCATAATGGTGAAAATACTTAGGAAGTTAAATGCCAACCAAACAAAACAGGTCAAGATTGCAAATGCTGAAAAGTTCCTTGTTGCACAGTTGTACATCATTTAAAAGAATATTCCAGACCATCCCAGATTCCTTTAACAAATGGAAACAAATGGAGTGGGAAAGTTAAGCATTTGTAAAAATCATCAAGAAAATTCCCGGAAAAGCTTCCATGACAAGACAAAAAAGTGAAGAATCAGAAAATCTGAGAAACACAACTGGCAGATATTCTTAACATCATTTAATCAAAAAGCAAAAGTAACAATGCTCTAACTCTGAAGTAAATGATACAACTTTGTGTATGGGCTATTATTTCCTGGTAGAGAAACGAAACCAAGTAATGTCCCAGGCAGGTAACTGTCTTCAGTTACTTTTGCAAATGCTATAGTGACTATACTGAGCAGTGCTCCAGTTGAAGACATTTTTCAATTTTTTTTTTTTTT
>VJOZ01064550.1:4599-20823 GCA_009801055.1 Stichopus horrens
TCTACTATTAAAGTCTTAATATTTATTCTCACACCACTGTTCAGTCTTCAATCACACCATACTGTATTTATAACTACTGTGCGACAATGCAGTAATTGTGAAGCCAGTCAATGATTCGGCTAAGTGGATTGTTTCATTAGAGGTGAAGGCAATCTTGCCATTGAATTTTGATTTCCCGTATTTATTTCACAATGTTTTGATTTGTTATTTGGATTATTTCTCTTATTTGTGCTGCAGCATTCCTCAGGAAGGTCTACGGAACCCTGACCATTCAGTTAACCATAACTGTCGGAATTATCATCGCCATATTCATCCCAACGTGAGTAAATATTTGCTGTTTGTGATTTGACTTCTCAAATTATAAAATATAGTTAATCGAATACATTAAGACCATGTTCTACGTATAGGAACCATTTGTTTTTGCTAACAGAAAGAGGCATATAACTCACCCCACAGCATGATCAATTAAACAATATTTAATACCACTCCTGGTGTAAGTGGTGTAAGTTTGCGACTAATATGTTTTTGATTGATTTGTAGGATTTCTTAATGCAATTCTGTGTAGTTTTGTGGGTCAGTAAACTGTTGTCATAGTTTGGAGAGCTGAACTTAAGTTTCACCGATTTGTGGAGTTCAAAACACATTGGGAAGTATATTGTACATGACATGAAATTTGTTACGTTTGTTGGAATACATCTCCTGTATACTAGATACCATAACTTCAGCAGTAAACTAAAGTGATAACTACTTTGAGTAACCACATAAAGTCATCTCAGCATTACTGTCAAGTGAAGATGCACGGAGTGGCAGTAAATGTAGCATCAGGTAATATGGGAAAAAAAATGTGTGTTTCTCAGAACAGGTTTTGGGTGACATACTTCTTGAAGTCCTTAACAGAGATAAGAAATCTGACCTTACTGGTCACATTAAATTGCTTTAAATTGACTAATATGATAGCAATGTATCATGTCAGAAGGTAAGACTCACTATAGGCTGTACACTGTATGTACTTCATGTACACAATCACAAGTTTTACTCTTATTGGTTCAGGTGGGTTTTGGTTCCGACTCATACGATAATGTATCACAATCAAAGGAAAAGTGCTTGCGATATCGATTATGAAAATATCATGTTTCAGCAACACGAGTCATTAGTGTGAAAAGACCTGCATAATATATGACTGTCGACGTGCAGGCATTCTGTATAACAGAAGGGTAACCTGTGACAACATTGTAAAAGAAGTAACCTTATATCAAAGCTTCTGGGCATCATTTCTGTCTTTAGTTGAGTGAACCAAGAAAATGTATCAAGCATTAGACTGTCACATAACCATCCCAAGTGACCCACACTGTCACATATTAATCATCTTGAGGTATGCTATATGGTGACTGCCATGTTACAACACCCCATGTTCCGACACCCCTATGTTCCGACACCCCTATTTTCTGACCCCCCACATGATCCAGCACACCTATACTCAGACAGTGGGGACTTGAACCGTTTGGGTCCCATGAACAAGGAGCAGTGTGTGGTCCCCCAAATCAGTGGTATCACAAATATGTATTAATTGTGTAAGGTCTTTTCGACCGTTTTACAAATTAACCAGTACACGTCGTATATGCTACTCTATGCGCTAGTGTGCTGTTAGCTGATGCTGTTTTATTTCAGCACTAAAGTGCTATAAATGGTGTGTTCAAACTTCAAAGTAAGCACTGCATAATGTGATCGAAGCATCAAAACAAGGCCGAGCATCACAGCAGAGGTGTGTCGGAACATAGAGGTGTAACCATTTACCATGCTATATATATTTTTACTACTGTGTTGGCATTGCTAAGATGGTTTTATTTATTTACATCTCTCTGATGTCCTTTATTTCAGAGCTAAGAATGAAGAAAACTATTTTCTTCAAAACACATGGGTGTTCTGGTTGTGCTTGTAAGTAGAGAGTGTTTTGATACAACTTTCATCTTTAAAAATCCAAGGAGCAACCGTAATCTCGGAGATACCATTCATAATTTTGACCTTGGGAATGAAACTCTGTGATTTGCTCAGTAATTATAAAATACATAACATCAAATTAATCATCTGTAGTATGAGTATGATGATAGGTGTACATAAAAATCTGAAATATTTATCCCACAATTTAAAGTTGTTAATATGTCATAGTCACTTTTTTTTGCCCGTATGAATTGAAACACAACCTGTGCCTTTGCTGATTAGTTTTGTGTCAATAATCAGAAAAGAAATTGGACATGTGGGCATTACCATCAGAGTGCTCATTTCAGATGCCTTCCTCTCAAATTGTGTTGATAATTTTGCAAAACTTTTTGTGTCCTGTAATCTTGAAATAATCTTGAATAATCTTGAATAAAAGTGGAAAGGTGGGTTTAACAGTCGTATTAACATGTGATTTAAGTCTCTTATGCATTGGGCTTGTCAGCATAAAAAACAAAAACAAAACAAAAAATACATATGGCATGCCTGATTTTTCCCCAAAGAAATTCTGTAAGTTAACATGACACTTTAGGGCATGAAGCGTTCTTGACCAAGTGAGTGGATGTAAAATAGTATATATAGTATAACTGTAGTTGTTACAAAGTGATCGAAGAGTCGCTATGGAAGGTCTTTCTCTGTTTATATCTTCGTTTGCCCCAGTGAACACTGGCTATGATGCAATACAAAAATACAAATTATACAAAAATAAGTACAAAGTTCATATTTAATTAAACACATACAACCTTAACAGAAAGCCTAAAGTTCACTCAGAGAAAATATGTAAGTAAACATACCTCTGATAACAATTTCCTGTTCAGTTAATGATTTGATGTGAATATTTACTCTGCTGTTCTAACTGATACTGTACAAAAAAAACTGGAAAACTGAAATAGGTGCGACAAAACTTGATTGGTACGAACGGAGGGTACTAGTGTTGTCTGCACACAAGCACTTAAAGGAGGTCTGCCTGCAAGGAGAAATGCAGAGTAAGTGAGATGCCTGACACGTGAACAACATACTTGGTGGTGGCCACCGGATGTGAAGACTTTGAAATTTGGACATTTGACTTGATATGAGATTTCTGCCAGACCATGACAATGATTTACTACCATGTCTTAAATATCAATGAATAGCTTTGTCACCAAAAATTGTGAGTCAGCTGTTCAGTATACCAATAATGTTTATGAGTGCAACTCTAGTATCACTAATTGCGTGAGTTGAAAGATTGCATTCAAGGAGACAAAGCCAAGTTGTAATAAAATATCCAATCTTTCAATGGATCAAATTGTTCGTTGTACTGCATGAGTGGAAGACATTCATTATCTGTTTTATGTAGCAGCTTCACTGTAAACTGATACATTGACTCGTGGCACGCTTGTACGTACCGCAATGCAATTGTCGCTGACCCGTTGTCCGTTGGCTAGACTGTGGGTTAGTATGTTCTCCCCCACGGTTGAGCATCACAATTGTAATGAAAGTGCTGAGTAAAGCATGGCATATGACCACCAATCATTCAATCAGATGTAGAGGAATTTTATAAGTTGTTACATAATAGGCAGTAGTAAGTAGATGGAATCATGTCAAATTTATCTGAACTGAAACAAAATGAAGACCACGAGTTTGTATTTTAAGATTTTTAAATTATGATAAGTTGATTGAATTTCTCACAGATTGATCAATATACAAGGGTTACAGCTAAGTTTGCTCAAAAGCCTGCTTTGAATTAAGCCACCAACCCTAGATTCATTGCACTTCATGCCAATGGTCGTTGCTATGACGTCAACAAGTGAGACACTCTTGTGATGTACATGTTTCTTTTTCTTATGTCGCCCTCATGTCCATGATCTAACCTCCCATGAAAGAAGTATACCGGTAGACTTTCATCGTTACCCAGACAAACATAATGCTGGAAGGAAAGAAAATGATGAAAAATGTATGTTCAAATTTCTAATATTGCTTTTGATATGGAACATGCGCATTGTTTTTCAGTGCCATTACCTTTGCAATGATCATCGCTTTGGCATGCGTGCCGGATTTGCGAAGAAGATCACCAATCAACATAATATGCTTGATGATATTTGTAAGTACATATCTGCCCGTTGTTTAAATAAAATGTAGCTTACTCCATTTTAACACTCTCTGAAATGTGCCTCACAATAATCAAAGTTGCTTGTCTAGGAACAGCTTTGATTTTATCATGAAACCGATTTTCCTCTTTTCCTTACAACACATTTGCAAGATACTATTTCCGAATTTTCACCGCAAGTTTGTATCTTCATCACCTTGAGAGCGTTATGTATGCTGCTCTGATAACAATGTATTACCAATTTCTTTTCGTAAATTCAGACAGTTGCAGAGGGAGTGTTGCTGGGTATAACATGTTCCACATACGATGCTCAAACTGTACTGATAGCTGCGGGAGTGTGCACTGTGAGTTAATCAGTCTTTAAGTGCCATGTTTGTTAAATGATCAACTTGAGGCATTGATCACGTTTCTCTGACGTGACAGTGTAAATGATTAACTTTAGGTAAACAAGAATGCTGTTAGAATATTTGCATGTGATTAAATCAGTAACTTGAGATGTATTAGAAGTCTGTGCCATATTTAGTCAACACATGTCACTGAATAGTTTAAAAGTGTTTCATTGTAAATGAGAAAAGTAAGATTGGATTTGCTGTGAATTTGATCTTTGAATGATTTGAGAACAAAGGTCACATTTCTAAAAGTACCATACCGTTTCTGTTAAAGCAGTTGGGATTTTTAAGGAAAAAGGGTTGTCCAATTGTATTGTTTGGTGTAACATCACATATTTACTAACAGTGTAATGCACCTTTTTGAACAATCTTAAATACAGCTCTAGCTTAATTCCTTTCAAAACGAAGAAATTGTAATTCCATAATTATGCAAACAAGAAAACCAAGTTCCTAAGTTTTTTTGTCTGATGTTAAATGAAATTGATATGGTTTTGATATGATTTTGGACTGCAAGCTGTGAGCTCCTCCTGATTAGTGTGCACAGATTTTAAGTGGAGTAATCTGACTCTGAACCAACTGGTTCACTCTACCACATGTCCTACACTGAAGACTGTTTTAGACTCTATGGATCTTGTTCCTTGTGTCTCTGAGGTGATATAGTGATTCCTTCTATGCATAGTGCGCCTGCTGTGATTCTCTTATTTGCTTTGGTAATTTTGTCTGTCATGTTGATCACAATCATTGACCCTATTTCCCTCTATTTTCTTTCTTTAGGGTATGGTTTTGATCCTTACACTCTTTGCATTCCAAACCAAAGTAAGTTGTGCATGAAATTTACGATGGCAGGGAAATTATTTAAAACAAGTGTTCCCTATTTTAATGAGTCACATGATCTTTGTCCTCTTTGATCTAGTGTTAAATAAAATGTTCACATTTAGCATGAAATACGTGACACTGCAGAAATAGATCCTCAAAATCAGATAAAAGGAGTACCTTGCTGTAAACCCTTCCCTATATTCATGGTAATCCTAACCTTATGGATGTATGTGAACTTGTTAGGATATGTACTCATTCAGTTGACCCACACAGTGAATGAGCAATGAGTGAGCATACTCTGAAAGTTCATCATCCATATATTTTTTTTTCCTCACTAGGATTAGGTCACATACTTTCTTTGTTTTCCATGATGTTATTTCATTTCTTAGTATCAAGTCACAGTTGTATCCATGAACTGTAGGGATCACACTGAAGTTGCTCACCTCCACCCATGCTGGTGCAACCCACAGAGTCGCCCACAGAATCTAACTGTACACAACCATCGTCTATGTGTCATCAAATCTAGCGTTCTCTACAATTTTTCAAGAGAGAGAAGGGAGGGCATGAAGAAGGGGTGGGGGAGGCCAGTATAAATATGGCAACAGAGATCATGAGCTTTGCTTTTTAAGATTGGTTTTTTGTGCAATTATTTTTCGGCTGTATCTTTTGACACACTTTGATCGAGTATTTTGTTAGGGCTATAGGCCTACTTTTTAGTTTATTGCCAACTCTTCTTAGAGGATGAGCGCAACATTTAAAAGGAGGAAGAATTACATTAAAATTGAAATAATTGTCCTTACAGATCGATTTCACCATGATGACCGGACTGGCATTGGTCTTGCTCACATGTTTGGTATTTTTTGGGATTTTTGCAATCATCTTCAGAAGTCACGTAAGTAGAGTAATCGTAAGGAATGGTGTATTACACAATGATCTTTGGAATTCCATGTATTACCATATGTATTTAATCCAAACGCTCGCTGAAGTATGTACTTGCAATGCTTGTGATGATGAGGCACCATTATGAACACACTGCAAAGATTTACTGAATCATATAACAAGCAGATCTGCTCCTCTCTGTTCACGTAGGTTCTGGATGTCGTTTACGGAGCCTTAGGAGTAGCATTGTTCAGTTTGGTAAGTGGTTTTCCTCATTGTTACGTGAGAAGTGAGAAAACTTAGAACTGGGTAATACACTGCTGCCGATACATCATAGATTGCCCATTTGCAGCAAATTGATCTTTTCTTCCTACCCTCTAGGCCCTCTTCTTTCCACCAGCATGAGATTGAAAACTGGTATCAGGTTTAGAGATCAAACGTGGATAAGTTGTGAGAAATAGTCTGGACAATATTGCCCGTGATATAGGCTTTAGAGGCATTAAGTGTCATAATAAGAACATACAAAAGCTGGAAGTATCATTTTGAGACTCCAAATTTACATGTTTGTCGCATTTCAACATCATTCGTACAGAATTTGTCATCAGCAGAACATTTTTTATGACAAGTCTTTTAGACAGATTCGCTTCTACACGATTCAGACTAAAAAAGTGCAAGAATTTATGTAAGATACATTTCTTAAGTACCTATGCTAATATACTAATATGTACAAACAACATTGCTAATGTTCAGTAATTGCAGCTATATCTGGATACCAAATTGGATAGATTTGTAAAGATTTGTTTGTTTATCTTTCCAGGCAGACAAACAAACCTTTGGACATTTGCACTTATACTTCATTGGCATTTAATCCTGACAGGAGATCATAGTATGCTTATGCCTTAGCAACAATAAAAAATAAAGAAAAAATAAAACCCTGGTAGCAGGTCTGCATTGTATGTGACTAAGTAGACATTGCAAGACAAGTCTTCTCATAGTATGACCTCTATGAGGATGAGGTGTTTATGATGTGTAAGCTAGAGCCATAAAAGAAGTAACTCTAGATTGGAATTAGGCAGTATGATTCATTCCCCAGAGCCTAGTTTTGGACTAGGCTTAAAAATGTGTTCAATGTAGAACTTGACTGTTAGTAAGAAATAGTAATTTTTTAGTTATCGGTTATTTAACAATATATTTCTCATCTTCTTTGCAGTACATTGTGATTGACACACAGCTCATGATAGGCGGAAGCCACAAGTATGAAATCAGTGAAGAGGAATACATATTTGCTGCCCTCAATCTGTACCTCGACATCATAAACCTTTTTCTTCTTTTGCTGAGGTTATTTGGTTCCAACAATTAGTTGTTCCACAGCTCTCTTGTTCTCTGTATCCTGTTTCAGAAATTCCTCAGAAATTCAGAGCAGCCTTTTAAAATATTTTGTTGTTAGATTTACCATCTGCACTATTCATTTACATGTTTTTTTTTCCAACATGTTTAAACTTCCTGAAATTGCCACAAAAAAGGAAGAAGAAAAGAAAAACCCAATCAATGTTTGTGAAAGCAACCAAAGAAAGGAAAATTGTCACCTGACAAGAATTTTCAGTATATTCTAACTCAGCACTTCTAATTTATTGCCAGTTTGTTTTAAAAGCTGTTATGTTGCCTAGTATGGCTTATGCCAGTATCTGGAAATGCTTCTTTCTTGAGAGAGACTTAGACCAATAATTTTAAATGCTTCTAGACTTTATGTATTTAAGTGTCAATACAGATAGATGTGCATGTTGCCCACACAGTGTTAAAGGGGTCTATGTAAGTGCTGCTGCTTAGCCAGAATTTTCTAAAATGGTAAAATGGTCAAGATTAAAGCTGAGAAAAAGTGTTAAAACTACTCCCCCTGAAGTGCTTGAAAATTTTCCAAAGTTTCCCTCCATTGCCCTAGCTTTAATAAGCAGTGTTAGGGGAGCTGAAAAGCCCCTATTCCATTGTAAGAAAAAAGTCTATGAGTGCTAAATGCTGACATGAAGGGGACCAGTGGTAAAGTTAAAAATTGAGCAATTTGATCCCCTCCCTCCTCCAAAGAAAACAGAGAAAAAGTTATAATATGATTGTAATGATATTTGTCCATAGATTATGATTGTGTTTGTATTCAAATCTTTATGACTCAGAAAGCCTTGAAGGACCTTTGTCACAACTCATACTTACTGCAACTTTAACCTTACACCAACCAACTATTTCCCTCCAAGAAGTGGCTATATTTTATGTCATTGTTCCAATGATTTGTTCACTTTAAATGCAAATAATGCAAATAACAGGCAGGGAAAATGATTGAACATTGGCATTTTAAGAGATGGGATAAATACAATGTTTTCTATTTTATTACATCAATTGCTTTCTGCAAGAAACAATGATATGACAAACTGCATTGAAAGTAAACCTGTTTTGCAAAATAAACATAAACCTTCCTCTTTGATATTAAAGTGATATAGTGGAGAACTATTACCTTGTAAATCTGAATGGTCTGATTCAAATTTCAAAGAAAGCAAGATTGAGTATAGACTTTATCAGAAGATGATCAAGCATTGTATCATGCGTGTTCAATAGATTTAGTAATCGTGGTTACGACAATTTTAAGTTTTATACAGTTTCTAATTATGTGAAATATTTTGCCATCATTCCCTCTTCATTTTGTATATTCATGTTTAGCTTAATGTGTGTTACAGTGGCAATACACAATTCAACACAATTTGAAACTGTTTTCCTTGGCTTTCATCAGTCTTGAGTGTTGTTTGTATTCTTAAAAAGGACAAGCCACTCATTTTCTGTCTGACAGCTTATTCTGTGTACCATTGTGAGGAATAGTGCAGACAGCTTTCAAAGTCTTCATCGACAAAGATGACTTTATGGTTTATCAGGGTTCCCACTGGTCCTTAAAAACCTGAAAAGTGCATAAATTTTGATGAATTAAAATGTAGGACTGGAAAAGTGCTAAAAATTTCATGAAAGTGGTCTAGGGTCCTGAATAGTCATGAATTTCTTGTTTCCATCATAAATGTCTGTTAAAGTTACATCACCATTTAACTGTTTTTCTTCCTTTTGGTTATTCCAATTACTATACTTTTTCAGTTCTTGTTCTTCGACAGTAGTGTGAAAATCCCGAAAAATCTCAATGAAAAGTCCTGAAAAACTCATAAAAAAATTGTGTATGCCAAAAGTGGGAACCCTGTTTATTAACTCTGTTGTTAATGTAACATTCACAAGTTTTGGATAATTGTTTACTTACAGCTCATGAAAACTGATGGTAGTGTAGATGGTTTTGTCTAAACTTTCTTACACTGTTAAGGGGACAAGCAGTCATCCCTACTTAATTGGCAAAAATCATTGAAGTCTTGCAATTCTCTTTTCACGTTAACAACAAAAATGATACCACATGATGGAAAAGAACCATTAATGAATTAGCATAGGGTGTATACTTACTCAGTTTGGGTGATTGCATTTTATTTTTAATGGCATATCCTCCCTTTTAGCATCTTCACAACACTCTTAAATTTGTAGAGAAAATCATTGTGACACTAAATTGCTTCAAAGCATAGCAATGCTATAGCCCCTGTTCCTGCTGAAGGTAAAATGAATGTGTCATGAGGCATTAGCTTTTATTAAAACACAGTATCTCAAGAATTAACGGTCATTCGAATTTCATTTATGCAACTTAGGTGGCCCTGGTGAGTAAATGACCTCTTATGATTTCATCCAGCATTTAAGGTCAACAGGGGTTTTGAAAACAAAAAAAAAAACAAGACCTACACAAGTAGCTTATACTGTNNAGAAATGGTGTCATTCTTGCCGACGACATTACTAGCAGTGAAAGGAAGGACTTAGTCTGGTACCCACAGCTGTGTGAGAGGTCAACATGTGTCCAAGAGAGTGACGCTCTTTCGTGTGAGCCAGTTGCAGGAGAAATTTGAGGTTGGATACAGCTGGATAGGAGTAGCCTCTTAGAGAGTGTGACTGTGGCACAGAACGTTGGTATAGGCTATTGTTACCTACCATACAGTATACCATACCTACCATCGTCACCTACTATACAGTATATCCAATAGGATACTAATGCTGTGAGATCAACACATAGACGTCCTTCAATGAAGCGTCATGGTAACCGGCCAACCCCAAACCGCCCTCTACAAACCAATTGATTTGTTCAGCATTCTGCGCCACCATTGTAGTAGATCTACTGATTTTCATGAAGATAAAAAAATAGAATGTGAGATCAAGAGCAGCAGAAGGCTACCAAACTTGACCAAGTTTTAACTTTGTATGTACAGGCATCCATCAATCACTTCTGCCTTCAATGTCTAAATGAATTTTGTTCACTAAGAAAAAACTGCACCATCCTCATTTCTAGCTATTTCTTACACAGCAAGGAATCACAAAGAATTCCTTTGACTTTCAGTTTGTTAAGTCAGCAGGAGTCTGGAAGAGCAATTTTTGTGACAGGGGAGGGTCCTCACATGTCCAGTCCTCTTCATAAGGATAAAAGATGAGAATTAGTAATAACACCAATGACCAAAAGCCAATAAATTGGACATTAATGATTTTTTTTTATTTTCATTTCTTTCCATGCATTTCTATACAAGGTTGCCATTACATGAAAGCCTTTTAAAATTCTTATATAGTAAGTACAATATTTACAATACACTATACAAAAACACAAAGTTAATAATATGCATTTTCATATTAAATACATTATTGAAACAAAGGGGAAGAAACAAAAACACTGTGTGACAAATCCCGCCATCTCTGCTCGATTCACCTCAATCACGACGCCAACTTCATAAATAGCTGAAGAGAAAAAGTTCAAAACAAGTTGGATGTGATGTACCACACAGCACGTTTTGGTAATTGACTTGCATTTTAATTGCAGATATGAGGACAAAATTGGAAAATTTCTAATTACTAATGCCACTTTTCGTTTTAAAAGTCACTTCTTACCTAGCATGATAAAGTGACACATTCATTGCTGCATTTTTACCTGTCTGGTATCGTTTCATTGCGACACTTGCAACTTCACCTTTAGTATTGCCTCAAGGTAATCGTGCATTTGCAAAGACCAAACATCTTACAGCCTTGATGATAAAATCTCATCAAAGAAAAAAACAAAACAAAAGTAACAGGAAAGAGAAAGCAGACAGAGAAACCAATTGCAAGCTATTTAGTTACATCAAAGCCTCCCAGTAAACATTAAAAGCAAGGTCACATGAGATTTTAATCTTCTGAGTGTGGGCTTGAATGAAAGCCTAAAGCACTCTTCTCGTATCATGTGATCAGTGACACATCCATCCGAAATGGCAAGATGAGGGCTAGGCTTTAGAAACACGTATAACCCAGTTTTCACGAAGAACTACAGATAACAAATCTGCGATACAAATTTCAGAAACATTATGTAAGGAGAAAACACATTTACAAAAACACAAAAGTAGCTAGCTGACATATAACTATTGGCAAACGCTCATCAAGCATGCTTTGCTGCCTTGTGTGGGGGCCTTTTGCATTCCAGCAGACAGTGCTGACACCAGTTAATGGATCACTGACATGCGCCAAAACGTTGTTAACATCGACTGGTTTATCATTTCCTCCCACGGTGAGAATGTAACTATTACATACTTTGCAGACTACGCTACAGAACACTGTAAGCAAAAGACAGTGCGAGGTTCGGTTTGCGCGATGCCTCAAGTCGCAAATCACAAGAACGAAATGAGAGAGTGGTCTGTCAGAGTTAAAATCAATGTAACAAGATGAAATCCAACTACTGGTCAAATAAAGGTACTGGTGATGAGAGTAATGGTGACACAAACTTAATCCTTAAGAAGCTGCTTAAAAGAGTTCCACTGTGATAAGGAAAATACAAAAGGAGAGTTGTGAAACAAAAAAAAAAAAACATGACAAAATCATTCCAGTTGCTAAATGCACACATTTTACAGCTAACAAAACATATCTCCAATAGCAAGAACATGAGGAAAACGCATCGCCATCTGTTTAATAACTTCAGCAATCAGGGTTGTAGTCGAGGCCGGCCTCGACTTCTCGGGCCTCAAGTGGCCTCGAAGCCTTCGTACGCATAAGGTTACAAGCCTGACGCGACTACAACAATGCAAACACTGAAATACGTTCGCATCTGCTGATCACCAAAATGAAAAGGACGACTTGTGCTGTCGTATTGCTTGTCCATTTTGTTTTCTTTTGGAGGGATAGTAATGCCAAAATGCAGCACAGACAGATATGTCCACTAGAATCCCAGCTCACTCTAGTTCGCTGATCATTAAAAGGGCCGGAGGGCCAAGTTGAGAGACTAAGCTTACAACTTGTGCTTCAGCAGCTCGAATGAATGTGCGAACTCAAGTAACCAAACTAGGATAACGTCATACTAAAAAAAAAACCACGCCCGCCAAGACGACCTGCCACCAGCAAGGCTGTCCTTTCGATGGAAGTAGACTCACAGTCAAAATTATTGTAAGAAGTATTATCCATTTATGAAACATGATTGTCACAACCCTAACAATACCACCTGATACAATTATTCAGAGTAAAAACTTACACCTGCAAAAAAAGATGGGGATTTAGTCTGAGGGGTTTGAGAATAATTTCATGTCTCTTTCCTTTGGTCCAATTAAGTACATTTTGACAGGTATTCAAGGTGAGAATTTCCATACAATATTACATCTGTCTACTATCAATATATGGACAAGTTGCAGCATGCTTTAAATTAATTAGTATTACGAGAATCCCTCTCCGATAACACCGTCAACCCATTCTCTTCAGAATACAACATTATAACATAGCATATATATTGATACTCATTATGCAACATGGCTAGCAAGACTTGATACAAGTTTCTTTGGACTTGCCCATCCTCCACCCCTTCCTTCCCACCTGCTCTCCTTCTCCCATGATCCACTGCTGCCTAATAATCGCCCATTTCTTCATCCAGTCCTTAATATTCCTCACTGCAATCTACCTAGCCTCTGCTAAATTTTTAGATGTGATTGTAATTATTGATGTACTTAAAGGATGTAAAGGCTATGAAAGATTCATATGTGTGACTTGAGAATTTGAAGCTTCCATGATATACATTAAGGTCACATAGCATAACATGATGTTTCACAAAGGAATATTCCAGGAACTGAAATGTTGCGATACAACGGCTTACAAGGTGCTGTTAAAAAGGTGTTTGGCAATGTAGTACTTAAAAAAAAACACCCTTAGACAATTCTTGCAATCTACACAATCACAACTTTTTCTGTTACAAAAACATATACTTAACCCTCCCATATCCCGATCTTGACCGCCCCTAGTTAGTCTGATAAAAACATCTGCGACCAAATGCCAAAAACTTGATGTTTAGAAAAACAGCAAAGTTTAAAGATGAGAGAATGATTGTCAACTTGAAGACAAAAATCGATTTTTATCTCTTTGCAACATTGGAAGCCCTTTTTACTTGACGAGAGATTCTTTGTATCAGGTGCAATGTTGCTGCTGTATGATCATACTGAAGGTTGTTGATACACCAAGCTCAGCTTTTTGATGGAGATTTCATTTTCATCATCTAATATTTATTGAAACCAAAATCACTGGATGAAAAAAAATAAAATAAAACAGGGGTGACAAATATGCTACTTGGGGAATTCTAAGACCATTTTTCACAAACAGCATTGTTTTCACTGACATTACACAAAAAGGTATGCATCAACTAATTATTTTAAAACTCTCGCTCAATGGATCAAATTCTTCTCTCAGTCTGGTTCTTTGGTAAACAAAATAAAACCTTTTCAACATGATTTATGCCGAACACTCACTTCACCTTTTGAACTAATACAAACCATAGCTGTGTTAAAAGCTGGGGCCAACACTGAGTAGTATTACACTACAATTTTTCTCCCACCACAATGGTGTAGAGTTTTAGGTGATTGACCAGTCCTTTAGCCGCCATTCCATCGACACAAAACATAAATATTACCTTCATACTGGTGTACCAAACAAAACCTCTCGCATGCCACATTGAAGCTAATAAACGTCTTGAACATATACCGGAGTGTTACATAAAATTGAAACCACACCAAGATGTTGGAACATATGAAAAGCTCACACTTGTTAATACAAGACAGGAGGCCACACAAACGGTCACTATGTGTGCGGACCAATGCACCGCATCACCCGTCTTATCATCAAGGGGTCCAATGACTTTGTTCACTGACAACGATAAAACAAAACTGTGTGACTGTAAACATTTTTACAATAGTTTGGTGTGAGCACATCATACCTTCCCCTCCCCCCAAATACTCAATTTCCATTCATCTTGTTAGATGAAGTTATCCATTTAGAATTTTTATTTTCCTTCCATACCTTTTAGTTGAAGGTATATCATGTTCCTTTTTTAAGTCTCTAAACCACACCCTAACTTTCTAATACACTATTATGTCGATCAAAACCATATTTTTCTGTATAAAAATAACCGTAACAGAAAAATATTTGATAATATGATAACAATGACAACAAAACGATAAGAATCCCTGAATAACTCTGATAGTTTTCACGTTAAAGCAGGAGGTATGGAGTCAAAAAATAAAAATGAAATAGCAAGCTGTAGCATTCTATTCCTGCAGTGATAGGTATCAGCAGGTATTCACAGTTTTACAACACCAGACCGGCCTGAGACGACACACTCGCTCTCCAAAGACACAACATTGATACAAAATCGCTCATTCTATAAGAACAAACTCTCATGTTAGACCATTCATTAATCATTAATGTACCACTCTACACTATCCTCTGAGACATTCAAATACATACTTTGTTCAAAGTGTTTTCAATATTAACAGACACAGTGATTCCAAATGAATCATTCAAAAATAGACCAAATTTTCTGTTGTTTCGATGTACGTTATTAGATTTGTCATTCTACACCTACACTTTTTTTTTTGTCTATTGCGAGTTAGTAAAAGTAAAATGAAAAGAAAAAAAGGGGTATTGCAGCCAGAAATGAGAACATAGTTGGACTGAACGTCTTGGTAGAGTCACGTAACAAGACAGACGCAGAGGGCTAGAGCTATTTGCTACATAAACTGCAGAATGTAACAACTTTTTGTGTCTGTCGCAAGCACGAGTTGCCAGCTTGGTACCGTTTCTCTGATTGCCACGACGAACAACTTGGACTGGGCCAGGACCAGTTACACCTGGGCTGCAGTTGCCATCCCACACGGTGCCGATCATCGTTCATATAACGCTATTCATGCTTCGTCCTTTGTTTCTAGGAGGGGGCAGCAACGGCGGTCTGTGCATGATGGAACTGTTGTTCATATTGCTATTGCACTCCTTGTCTTCAGTACAGCCGCTTGCAAGCAACACTTTTGCACAGTCGTCCGCCCCGACGCTGTAGGCGTAGGCCAGTGCCGACCTTCCATCTCCATCCTTGGCGCTCACGTTGATGTTGTACTGAAGGAAAACAAAAGCGGTAATTTTTCCCAGGATCCTCAGAAAGTTTTCAAGACTAAAACAGAGAGACGACTATGACTGAAATAGAATGTGTGACTGAGAAAGTATGTATGACTCAGGTCACCATCTTGGTATCACTGACAACACTGACAGGGCTAAAAGTGTTTTTGAGTGGTAACCTTTTCACTGGCAAAAGTGTCACTTACCAAAGTTGATGCCTGAGTGAAAGCAGTGTCTGCAATACAAAGCTATGGCATGTCTTTTTTTCTAACTTTTCTATGATGAAGCATGTCTTATGTATATAATGTTTTCACTTATCCCAGGCAGCAACTGAGCAAAAAACTAAGATCACAGTTTGCTTAATACAAGCAATAACACACTGGAAAAGTCACTGTGAATGTTTACTCAAGGGCCAGCACTAAAGTGACAGAACAGTTTGGTTTGGCCATAGCCATGGCATATGTGAAACATTTGATTTCTACATGACAAGTGTCCAAAACTTCATCATAGACAATATTGTAATGCAGCGTTATAGCTAGCAGATTGTGAGTGGTGGTTATGCTTTCTGAAGTGGTG
>VJOZ01064674.1:767-19651 GCA_009801055.1 Stichopus horrens
CAAAAACAGTAATAGATATCAACCTGATTCCAGTGGACTATCATTCAGGTTCCCACTATGCAGCTTCTGAATGAAGCCAGCTCTTTAATAGATGGATGTCTTACGACCTTTAACAGAACAAAGTAAGTATGGAAGATACACATCTGCCTGCATGCTGTACAGCTATAATTAGGACCTCTTTGTGAAGAGTTCCAAATAAGGTTTGCCCTAGAAGTAGGAGAAATTCATTCTGCATGATGGTGACACTAAAGGTCAAGTGACACGTTCCTAGAAAAGAGCTGGCTTCACTTAGAAGTTGCAGAGTGAAACCCTGATTCACGATTGGGTTGGAATTGTTTTTTGGTATATCTATTGTCTTTTGATATACATGGCTTTTTAGGAGGTTTGATGATACTGTAAAAACAATTATGTGGAGTGTTCTACAGTGTGATTATTCGCCTTTGTTAGACCTACGTTTATATTTGTCTCTTAATTTCTCACTTGCCTGGTTTTACATTGTCAAATGATGTCAATATTTCTAAAGCAGATAAATACACACCTCCAAAAGGGAAACCTCCAGGGCATATCATGTTCTCAGTTGTCCTTGAAGTAA
Source organism: Stichopus horrens (assembly GCA_009801055.1). NCBI lineage: Eukaryota > Metazoa > Echinodermata > Holothuroidea > Aspidochirotida > Stichopodidae > Stichopus > Stichopus horrens. The sequence continues at coordinate 1,360 of VJOZ01064674.1, forward strand.
AAGGTTAAGTAAAATGAAAGATAACATGAGACATATCATTTGAGTCCCTCCTGTGATGTGACAAGTTTTTATATTTGCCTTACACTTATGAATTCATGATGCAATTATAAAATAGAAATTTGTTTATTAAATGGTCATCTCTGATGGATTTTGTCGAAAATTTTGACTTTTACCAATATCTTTGATGATTAATTCAGTCATTACTACAAAATGTGTTTTACAGGTCACATGTTCTTTAAATGAGAAAGCACTATGCTTCAGATGCAAACATTAGCCGTTTATCTAACAACAGTTTAACCAGTTGTCTGTACCTTAGGAAGGCTTTTTTGTGGTGCTCAAGTTTTTGTTGCAGAGTTTGCTTTGCACCATTGGTTTCTTTCAATCAATGTTCTTTTTCAAATTTTTCAAATTTCTTTCAATCTTTGCATGGATTAATGGGGGCAAGTAAAGACAGACACAAAAATAAAGGTCCTAAAACAACTCATTGACTCTATGTATGAAAATTGCAATTGGTCAGATTGTTATCCAGATAATGTGATTAAAGTGATTGTGTGCTTAGGCAAAAAGTAAAAACATTGACATTTCATCTCCAAAAGTTTGGTAAAGCTTTTAATTGCACTGTTCAGACAATCTGGGGGAAAAAAAAAGGTTTCAGTCGGTTAATTCTGCAACATGATTTCAAATTTTTGTAACGTAAGGACAAAAGGTGTAGAATACAACAATGTAGTGGTTGGCAATTTTCAATCAAATCAGCGGTGTGCGTCTTTGAACAAGCCAATGGGAAGTATACTAGTAATGAATATTCAGTTAGTCAAAACAACTCAGGATCACTGGCACCCGCATTGTTGTGATCAGTTTGTATGTTATTTGTAAATACAGTGCCTCCTTTCACCAAGCACTAAAATTCCTGATACTGACCAAGGTGCCATGACTTGAGTAGTATGTATTTTGATACACCAGTGAGACCTGTACTGTTGCATATTCATTATGTGGGTGCTTATTGTAAGAACCGTTAATTCTCAAATTTGATTTCTGTTTTTTACTGTTTTATGCCAATCCCGTTGCTTTTCAAAGTAGTTGCTGTCATTTTCCGTCATTGAAAAACGTAGTCTGTCCATGCACCAGCTCACAGGGACATTTAAAAATAAAGAAAAAGTTAAGAGAAAACATAATTTTATCCTCCTGGTTTTTTAGTACACATGCAATCACTTTAACAGAGGAAAATATTTATTTGAATTTCATAACTGTTGCGATTTTGTCATAGAATTTGCAAACTTTTGTGGACTTGGTTAACTGTGGCAGGAAGCTGCGAAACTTTGTTTTGTTATTGAATTTCTTTCTTTTTTTTAGCAGAGTCTCCATATTTTGAGTCAAAGTGGAAGCTCCCTGTTGTGACAGGAAAGTCACCTAGTCCACAAGTTTTAGCTCTCTTTCAATTGTGTGGCTGAACCTCTCTGTATTTTCATAAAAGTTTGAAATGGTGAAATGGATACAAATCACCCGTAGCAGGTTTTGTGTGGCAGATTGGGAATAGAGTGGGCAGCAAGGTAGAGCATTGTTAAAAGATTACTAGAAAGTGCAGTTGTTGTGCTGAAACAGTAAGGTGATAACATTTGGAGAGAATAAGCAAGGCAAGTTTTTGACATGTTTAACATTGTATTACCCCGACCATAATAGGCAGACCTGGTATGTGAGCAAAGTGCATCAGGTACAAATTACCATAATTTCATAAAGATAATTTGGAAAGATGATAAATCCCGTCTTTGCAAGTTATCTGTAAAATCATGGCAATCTACACCTCAACCACGTAGTTCAAATATTTGATCTGCCAAGAAAAGGACAAACAAAAACAGAACGTTCCTTCTCTTTTGCCCATGCTGTGCGATTTGTCAGCGGGCTGATAAAATTCATGTCTGAAATAGTAATAGATTTAACACTCCATAGCATTCTGATTATGGGAGATGCCAAACAGCTCCGCTGAATTATTACGCTCCCTCTCACAGGAGCTGTTGATGCATGCGCCAACTTCCTGTCTGTAAAGATGAAATCCAGCGACTGCTGCAGGCGTTTGTAACCCCGCCTTTGTTTTGACAAAATTGCCGTGAGAGATTTTTTGGAAGTAGATTAGGACGTAAAATGTGCATGACGCTGTCTGAAATGGGATCAAGTTCAGTAATTTCCTTACTCTCACAGCAGGTGTGTGTGGAAAATGCAAGCAATACCCAACATATTTTGTTTTTCTGCATCCCTCACAGAGTGGCTATTAAAATAAAACTGCAGAATTCGACCTTCAGACGGATTCACATCAGTTTTCTGCAGTTGAGATCAGGCTCTTCTATACATGCAGCAAACGAAAGAACTTAAAAGCAATCATTTTGAATTCTGATTGAAATGTATTCTTCCCCGCTATGTTTTACGAGTGCAACTCTAAAGACGTTTGCAATTATCTCTGCATCCTCCACACAATGGCTTGTGTCGTTTACTTAATTTTTGATCGATATCCACTTAGCAAGGCATTTGTTAATGAGAAGTAAATTAGGGTCGATAAAAAAATCACTTCTAGCTGCAGAATGAGGGTGCTCTTACGTTTAATCCTCATCAGATCCACTGATGTAATCAGGAGATCGTCTCTCTGGGTGAGGGGGGGTAATAAAATGAATTTATCCCGACATATTCACACCGGGGTTGCACACTGATCCTCCCCTGCTTTTACACCAGATGTGGCCACAAAAGTTGTTTGGAAATGTGTTTTGTACAACCACTGATATTGTAGGAAGTAGATATAAAAAAAATGGTCCCTGATATTTTGGGTTAGTTAACCATGACAGGCCTGGTGTTGAGTGCACTGTGTGCTATGCACACATGTATATATGTATGCAGTACACTGTTCATCCTTCAAAAGCACAGCAAATCAACATATACACAATGTATTTAAACTACTGTACATGTGTGACAAAATTCATTGCTGTTAGTTTTTACCATTCAAGATTAATCAAGATTGATTTGTACTGTTTATGAAGACCATTTAAAGAGAATGCTTGCACTATTCTTTGCCTTTTGTTAAAGAAGATGTCAGTTTAGTATAGTTTATACTTGTTTCAGGAGTTTCAAACATTAGTTATGACTGCACCATCACAGAAGACAAACAAAGTGTTAAGTGCAAACTGAGACCACCAGATCCTTTGACATTTGAACAATCACAGAAACAAAAAACATGCTAAGAACTTCCAGTCACAGTTGTAGACACTTATGTGGCACATGAAAAGTGTATTAAAGTGTAAGTTTCAAAACTCACCTATGTAGATACAATAAGACTGTTTATCCCAAACATACACAGATTTCAAATTAAGCAAGTATTTTCCAAATTTCACAACTTGTGATAAGATTTGTGTAGAGAATTATAAAGTGCAAACTTTCAAAAAGAAATGACGGGATATATTGCTATTTTTCCATGTAAATTGTAGAGCCAATGCAAACAGGCAATGCATGTGCATTGAGTAAAACAGTGCTAGAAACTGTGAGACAGAGAAAACACCTGTAAAGTGTAGAGGTCACTGGATATCTCAGATCGCCGTCGATGCCGGAGCATTTACATCGAAACATTGATCTCGACGTCGGGATCGTCAGATCTCGTCAGATCCAGCATTAGAATAGGAGATCTGATCCAGATCTGAACCACACTACAGACATGATCTCGACCTCAGGAGCTGATCCTGATGTCGAGATCTGAACCGGATCTCGTGTGTATACACCCTAAGAGGATCAGGAGTGATCTGAAGACCTGTTTGATTGTATGCAGTTTCCATCCCCTTGGAGATCAAGCATCATTAACAATTTAAAGATGAAAAATCAAAATAAGTCTTTCAAAATGGTACAAAGTGCACTATAAACTTGTCCACTAGCTACTTGATCTCTGTGCCTTGGTTGGTTGCTGTTGGAGAATGTAAGTAGAACAGGTCAGTGTGGATTGTCAGACAGACAGTCGATGTAATAACAGGATACATCAAGAGAGCATTGTGTACGATGAATTAGGAGAGTATTTTGTGATGGGAATGCAACCTCAAAATTGAAGCAAGTCGTTGACAGGTGTAAAATCGTGCATGGAGAATGGGAGATTACATTACACCACATGTGTAGAGGTAACTTAGACTGAGGTAGCTAAAGGAGGTCCCTATCATATGTTGTCTGTTATGTTACTTCAGATTGCACCCAAGGGACCGTGTCCTGTGTGACCTACGTTACTTCAGGCCGAAACCACAAGGATCATGTCCTGTGTGATCTCCTTGATGGATATTTAGAAGAGATGCCATTTTGTCTGTTGGTTAGAATGCACCTAGGGCTCCGTGACATAGCAGTAAGAATCAGAGGGCATGGGACGAAGAAGGATCAAAGTATTATCAAAGAAATAGATGTTACCCCCTTTTCCAGCTAAGGTAGCACTATAGGCAGCAGGGTGAGAAGGTGGGGCTAGTCCGCAATACATGTAGACTGTGTTGGAGGTTTTGTAAGGAGCGAAAATTCTGGTGGTTACCAGCTACTCGAGTTAGGGTGAGACCTGTGCATTCAGTTTTACAAATACAAATCAAATCAGGGTAGGTTTAACACATCGGTAATTACTAGCATTGCAGGTTCCTGAGCAGTATTAACCATTACTCATTGTATGTGCGTTGTTACTATGTATCGATCGAACAAAACGAGAGTTATTCGCTCATAAATGTATCAAAATGTGGCGTTTCTCTTGCCAATGTGGCCGAATGGTTAAGACGATGTTGAACCTAGGGGAGTTCCCTGGTAGAATCTTGTTACAAATCAAAAACATACCATTAGAAATCAAAGTAAGCAATTTTGAATGGAGTTGCAACTATGTGCCATGTGCAGCACTTTTCATAAACCAGCATGGTACCGAAGTTCCAACCTCTTCTGCCACCACAGCCTTTCTCTCATCATTAGGTTTATCCAGACCTTGAAATGTATGACCATCATTCAATCACATTCATCTTCATCTTAACTCAACCTTGAGTTTGTCATATATTTTGCTTTTCTTTGTCTTTTAGGTATTTATGTGGGGGATGGACAACCCCAGGAGGAGATCCTGGTCGAGATTGCGTCTCCGGAAGATCGCAAACATGTTCCCGAACCAAAAGTTCTACACACTTCGAAACAGGGGAGAACACCTGGCGGAAGCAATCTACGAATCAGAGACTGAAATAGACCGGTAGGTGCAGGCCATAGATTCCTGGAAATAACTCCCACTCTCGGTTCAGCTTTCACAGGCCAGTCTCATTTACAGCCTCACACAATTTTGCATTGCATGTTAAAATGATTATATGACATTTCAATTAGGTGCGATGGGATGGCTGTACCTGCAGAAATGACAACTCAAGCGATGAAGAGTATCGGAGACTGTCAACAGCGTGAGACAGCCTTTGAAAATTTAATGAATTGAGGTCAATTTTAATCAAGGGAACCGAAGCCCATGACTCGACTCATTGTACATGACGCATGCACGTCGGCCTGCAGAAATTTGTCTTTCATAGATAAAGGTTTTCTGTGCTCTCAGTTTGTTGGCAATTCAAATGTGCTTTCATTTTCCCCCAAAGAAGCAATGGTAGACGTAGGTTGCAGCACCTACAGTGCTCTACATAATGCACACCAGCATGAACTACCTTATCGGAAAGCTCCCCCACCCACAGTGTCATGTAGTTCATAGAGCTACCTGCTGCAGCCTCTCCCCACCTCAAAATGCTCCCTCACAACCAATCTCCTAACTGTATCTAATTTCAGAACAAGTCTTCATGCACATCGCTCTTCAAGGCTGAAACAGCCTTCCAGCAGAGGTAGTTTGTGACATCCATGACAACGGCAACGGCGCAGTTATCTTGCATCTGATCCTTTCCTGGCCCCTTAGCTCCATTGTTGTCTACCCTGTTGCTAACCATTGATTAATCCATGTAGTTTCTTGTATAGTGGTCCCTTGTATGCATTTGTTCACTGTGTAGTCTTTCTTCATTGGCTGTTAATCCTTTATAGTCTTTTCTCATTGGCTATTAGTCCTCTTCAACATTTCAAAAAAGAAATAGTAAAAAAAGGAACAGCAATTAGCATCCATCTTAGGCACCACAAAAAGAATTTCACTCAAATATCTTTCCTTTGCTGAGGATTTGCTATGACTTTACTGTGCTAGAACTGTTATATGAATACTCAAAATCAAGGTGAAGGGAAATCGTGTTTTGTGTGATCCTTGTCACAGTATCATTTCACTTAGTCCTTGCAATGAGTCCTTGCAATCATGAGTGTTATTTAAAGCTGGAATGTGAGTAGAAAATTTGTCATACTTTACCCCTAAAAGTCAAATATTTTATAAGCCACCACCACCAAAAAAAAGAAACATTGTTTACGCCCAATTTTCATACATGAATAATTATATCCATTCCCATTGGTCTGTTTGATTTTAAGCATATAATCAGTGATTGACTGCTAGGCTTTCTTCAAGAGTCTGAATTTTGTAGGAACCCAAGCAGTTTGCTTTAATGAAAGATGGTAGTTATACCCATGGTGGTGACACCTTGGCCAAAAGAGGGTTATGTTTATCCCCATCATGACAGATTTTGTAATTCACATAGCATTTTCAATTGATTTAGTGGAAGCTGTTAGAAAATTTTGTGGAGTCGACATCAGGTTATGGCATTTCAAGGCATTGAAAGTGGCACCTATTCCTGAAAAGAAATCCACTGTTTTGGAATTGAGTCCATTCCTTTCAAATTAGTTGATATCATAATACTTTTGGTTGTCTTTGTAAACATTTCTGCAGCGAGGGTTGTAAAGTGGAGAAATAAACACATAAATTTTGCCTGGAGACAAATTCAGCTTTTATTGGATTGACTGTCAACATTAAAATAAGGCTGTATTGTCCTTATAGCCAATATACAGAAAAAGCAAGTCGAGCATTGAGATAAGGTGAAGGATCTTCTGTCTGAGGTTGTTGTCCTGCTGATTAGTTATCAGAATGACCAGCCCATTATTATATTCTGGCAAAGAGGTGATATTTCAATGCATTCTGTAATATGTCACCTCATAAAACAACAATTTTTTTTCACCCTGCACCGAATGCTTTTACCCGTCGGAGATTTTCGAGTGTGACGTTTTAAACAGAACTCGGTCAGATGAGGTTGTTAACCTGTTAAGTGTCTTAGAGGGGTTTGCCCATTCCTCAGAAGGAACATTCAGTAGGATAAGATTTCTTTCCCTTCAAAACATGATTGCTCAAGCTCATCAGAGTTCTTCTTGACAGACAGATGAAAACTTCTTCCTCCCCCCTAGTAAAGTTTCACAGCCTCAAGTAGCATAGTATAAATTCAGAAAGTAACATAGATAATGTGACATACTGTGACTGTTGTTGCATATTGAGCCATGGAGCAAAACGTCTTGTGCCTTTTGTTGTTATGAGAGATGTCTTGAGAGAGTGCTGATCATGGGTTTTCCAAATTCTCTCTTTAATTCAAATGAGCGCAAGCATTCTTTTAAGTCACCAAAGACACTGTAGGCCTTGACAGAAACAGGTTTTTCTCCTAAGGTATGTCTCAAATTAGGTCAATGTGAGCTCTTTTGTGTTAAATTAAATGAAAAACCAGCCATCACTTTTGCCAATGTTGTAGACAGTTTCTTGCAGGAATGAAAGACAGGTATGGAAGATACTGATATTCTTGGATTGGTTTTATACAGTGTCTTAATGGGTTTTTTTAAAAGTATAATAAGATCAAAGGAGAAAGGCAGTATACATGAAAGCTAACAATTAAATTCCATTAGTACATTCATCCAGTGTTAAGTCAACCAAACAACAGATTTGAAATACCTGTAAGTTTTGTTACATCAGAAATGCTTGTAGGAGATATGTGCCATATCGTTTGATGTGTACTAAGGTGATGCTGATGTATCATTTTCCCCCCTTTGCCCCTGTTGATTTTACTCCAGCTACCACATACTTTTGTGTGCTAAAGGGGAGAAACAGACGATACCATGATACCTACAGTAGCAAAAGAATGCCTGTAACCCAACACAAACTTGTACATGCATTATCCGTCATTAGGATTGTTCACTCTTATGTGTTCCTTAGTTGCTAGAGGTGAAAATCCAGAGCAATAGTGGAAACATTTCGTTCCAGCCTGTAATTGCGGAGGAGGAGCCTATTGTAGAGGGCGCTGTGTCACAATTGATTTCAAGTGTAATTTTAGCAAAGACAACTGTATTAGCAAGTATAATCACCCCTGAATACCACACTAGTGAGTTGCGGCTAATCTTTGAGAGCGTTCCTTGAGAGGTGGGACATCAGGGTTATAAACACGATGTTAAGATTGTCTGCAGTGCTCTAATTTGCAATTTGTAAAACAAAACCATTTTGAGTCCACAGCCCTTGTAGCATTGAGAAGGAAATGGTTCAATACGTAATAGGGTTAAATATTAGTTGTGTTACACCCTGAAATGGATCACATGACCCTCTATGCCTGGTGTTCATGCAGTCAAGGAGGTGAGTCTTCTAGGTCAAGTCAATCTTTAATACGGACTTATGCCATTTTTCATGATTATTCCATTTACAGTAGAACTGTAGTTGCAAATGTCGAAAGAGGTCTAACATATCGTTTTGTAGACCGTACTGTACAGTGTTATTCACAAACCAACTGGTGTACCATGGACAAGGCTTGTATTTATGGTGGGATTCAGAGAAACCTATCATGTAATTGTTGATGTAAATTTTATATGTTCATTTTCTCTAACAGGGACAAGACAAATTCTTGGCTATCCACGGGATGGTTCACCATGCTGCTAGCATTGGAGATATGTGATGACTTAACAGTCTACGGCCTTGTGGGTGAAGATTACTGCAGGTAATCAGCTGTTTGATTGATTGTTTGATTGCCATTAAATATGCTATCAGTAATCAGACACATTTTTAATCAGGATATATTAGAGAGCAGATAGAAGACAACATGATGTGAAAATTCTAGAAAATTTCAAGCCGTGGTAAATTCATTCAGGTTAGATAATTGTTTTTGCAAACTGCCTGATGTCAATTCCAGAGGGGATTAGAGGCTTTTTGTCAAGATTTTTGTCATCAGTGATATCACAAAAAGAAATTCACAAATGTGCAGTTACCTGTGAAATGTTTCCTTTTACAGACATGTAAAGGTTTCCAATTCTGCTTGGATAAGAAGTTATTCACATGGATTGCGTGACTGAAAATGTATTAGTGTTTTAAACTTTGAAAATTTGTTTTCTAGCAGTGCTGATATTTTTTTTTCTATTCCACCCGTTGTTGGTCTGTTTTTGCATGACTATTTAGGGTAAGAGTTTGGTACGCAACTTTAAATTTTTGGGGGGGTTTTCTGCTTGTTTTGTTTATGTTGTTATTTGCCAGTCATACTTTAAGAGAATCTACTTTTACTCCATAAAAAGGATTAATCAAAGATGTAATAGTCTGTAACTAAATGTCCAAATAGCAAAGAGAAAATGCACTGAGACTTCTGGTTATGGACATGTTGGATGAAGAAGTATTGAATGTGTGTTGAGACTTTGGTTATAAATATATTTCATTGGCATTTGCTTGTATAGAGGGCAGAGGAAGGTCAGACTGGAAGACTGAGTCATGTGTTCAGATGTTAGTCAGATTTGAGTCACATTTTAGTTTTAGTGGGGGATCTTTGGTCAAGTGTGCAATGACAGTTCCACAGTGAAAATGTACTGCACAGAGTATAAACAGTAAATGATATCCAATGATTGTGGCAATTGTTGTTACCCCATCAGGACCCACAACAACAGCAAGGTGCCGTACCATTACTACGAGGAACAGAAGTATGACGAATGCGAGATGTACAACCAGCACGAGTCGCAGTTTGTACAGGGGCATCGTTACCTCACAGAGAAATCAGTCTTTCATAGGTTTGCAGTGCTTTTCAACATTTCGTTCAGATACCCGGAGTGGGACACCAAAAGTTACAACTATACAAAGCTCTATAGTCCATTCATGAAGAAATGGAACAATAAAACCAAAGAGGACAGGTGATAGTTGTGGGGACCTTTTCGAGGATGGACCTGCTCTCTATTTCATTCGGTATCAAGTGTGGAGGAGATGGATGAAAATTCACCAGAAGTTTACCAAAGATGAATCTACAGTTCAAAGTTTAAAGTGTAAATCGATTGTAACTTGCCAGTGAAGAAAGCTCCTGTTTTAAACTATGTATGTCCACATGATCAGTTCAGGGAAAAGATGCAAACAATCCTTTTAATGCTTCATTGCAACTGAAGTTGCCGATTGTTTCACTTGTCTGGATCAACATTTCAAGGTTATTGAAGGGATGGTAGGCTGTTGTGAAAATAAGATTTAGAATAACCCATCATGAGGTTGCTTCCATACCAGCCAGGCAGTATCTACTGATGAAGTGTACCTTAAATCCTGCCTCAAAATTTTTGAAATTTTCATCACAAATTTTGCCATACTGATAGAACCCTTCGATTTAGATCCAACCTTTTCCTTACCTTGGAGTATCAAGCAAATAAACAATGTAGGATCACAGTACTTCTATTACATCTGGAGGTTGAACGTCCTAAAAGTCAAGGCTTTCCATCTAGTGGAAACTATTTCAGGACGTAGTAGAATGTGTGACAAGAAAGAAGGAGAATGCACAACAATTTAGCAATTTAGCTCATGCAGCTACTTCTCCCATTTTATTTACCTTCCTTAAAAGATAGTCCACATTAGCCACAAAGGTCAGAATGTTAACCTTTGAAGCAGTTGCTGTATTTCTGTGGTGATACCTGATCGCCAGAACATTAAGAGACACCCAAAGTAGATCTATGAGAGAATTGCAAGGTTCATTTATTAGGTAATAAGTTCCTGCACAGTGGTCATCCAGGAGATGCAACGGTCATCTCCAAAGATGACCACAATGAGAAATCTAGAATGTTTAAGGTCAGGGAAGAGGACATTGAAACCTTAAAAGGTACAAATTTTGCTTGAATCCTGTAGCAAGTTAAGTTGTTTTCGAAGGATTCCAATTAAAGTGAAACAAGGCAACATGGCAATGACCAACTATAGCCACAAGTTTAAAGACATGGTTAGGCACTAAGTCCAGAGCTGAGAAGAAAAACCTGCTTGATCCTGTGAGATATGAGGCTTTTAACGTTAATCTGGTGGTTATCAGTTTTCAGAAAGCGGTAGGGTGTCACCCCTTAACTTACCTTAAAATTAAAAGTCATTCATATTGTCAGTCACATGTTCTTGAAATGCAGCATTTCTGCTGAAGTGTTTAAGAAAAGTTCATTTAATCCAATTCAAGAATGTACTGTCTATATTTTGAGGAAATTATGGTGTTCATGAAGTAGGCAAGTATGCATGAAATGTGAGTAGACAAGTAAGTGAGTCAATTGTAAATAATTGTCACTTTCAGTAGATAAATGACAATTTTGTAGACCAAGTGTTCTAGTTTCGTCGTCGAACATGACATACGATCCCAACAAAGAAGGTCTTGTGATACAATTAAAGACAGAAATTCAATAGTTCATGGAGTAAGAATCGCCTTAAACGGTTTTGTCGAAGGAAAATTATCCTGTACAAAATCTTTCAAATGTCACCATGTTTCCTGTCCTCACATCAACAACATTAAAAAAAAAGAAAAGGAGTGGAATAGTATGTCAACTGTGAAATTAGGACAGCCACTGAATAATTTGTTTCTTGGGGAACTTTCTCATGTGTCTTAAGGAACTTTTTCACTGAGCTGTTTACGACCTGTGCTCGGGGCAATCCTTTTTGTTTTTGTTCTCGAAGTATAGGGGAGATCTTTCTATGGAACATCTGCATATCCAGAAGTCATATCCTTAACTGAAAATGATCGTGATGAAATACGTGGTTTTTGCATAATTAAAATGGCAAAGGGACTGTTTGCATATGCATGGTGTGCATAAACTAATATGTAACTAATGAACCAATGGCCAGTTGTTTTCTTCATCACTCTCTTCATTCGTTAATGCTCACGGATAAAAGCATGAATTCCTGCAAACCAGTGGGATGTATATTTAATTATCATATCTAGTTATCATAATTATCTAGTATTTGCATTCCTTTATCATGTAATAGCAGAGGAGAAAACAATTACACAGCAGTACTTTATTAATACACTTTTGTCATCGTATGCTATCTTATAGGTGTGTGCAATATCTTGAGTGAGCAAAGGACTTCCTCTTCGTTTTTGACAGAATTTTTCTATAATAATCATGTTTATTGTAGCCAAATTTACTGCAAATTAGCCCAATTCTGTGTACCTTTGTTGTCTTATTCAGTTCTTTGGTATGGGGAATAGGGGGACAAGCGAACAAATTGTGATTTTTGAGGGAATCGGATAGTAAATTAACTGTATTAGCATTTCGGAGATTGAGCGGAATGTGGCAGATGTACAATAAGTTGTTTCAGTTTTCAATGGTGCCGGGTAAGTTGATTCTTAGTCTACGTCCTCTTGCCAAGATTATCACTGAATTGGGTCACTCACTCAAAGTTAATTTATTCTATGAATTGCAGATCCTTCTTTGTTTCCTTTTTTGTTTTAGGAAAATAATTGCCAAAGCGAGTCGTAGTCGTCGCACTGCCGCTGTTCCACATCTGTATTTACGATGTATAGAACATTGAAATCAGGTGTGATTGGCTGAAGTCTTGCTGAGGTCCGCTTGTATGTTTAACTGTACACCTGTTGATAGTAGAGATGAGCGATACTAAATACGCTCCTCAGTTGTGATGGATGTGACCCATGCTGTAAAGTACCTATGACTATTTATATGTCACGATCAGAGTGAACATGTCGCTATGGCAACAGATATTTTTTGCTTTTGATTGTTGCACTGGTGACTGCAGTGAAGGACTTAAGTAAAATTAAATGACTTAACTAGAGGAGAAAACTTTTGAAGCCAACTAACTGAGTAACCTTTTTTTTTTTTTTGAGCTTACATGAAACCAGTGGGTTGTTTAAATTGGGTTTTGAAACAAGTGACTTTTCTTTTATTCATTATGCAGGGATTTTGAGTAAAGTTGATAGCAGGTTAGTCGGATCATCTGTGGAATCTGGTGCCAAGTGCAACAAAGATTAATCATGGCAATAGTGATTTGAACGAACTGATCAACAGAAGTCTTTGGACTGAGTCTAGTTAGCTGAAAAATATGAACTCCAGTCGTTGATTGAATCATTGGGGTAGTAAATCTAGAGGACGTAGTATCGTGTAGGTAAATTATGGTTTTAACAACCGAGTGAGAAACATTATCATTGCAGTAGTGACAGCAATGAATATGGTCAGCAGTAGGTCATAGCTACGACAATGAACAGAGGAGTTTTGTAGCACTGCTTTCAGTTTTGTTTACAGTGGTTTAGGTTCATAAATTCCAATTTGGGATGTCCGGTTCCCAGCAGCAGTAACTTATGGCATTTGGTCATTAGAACAGTGTTGGTACGAAAACTAGCTTGCAATTTTTGAACATTGTACAACTAATTTGATGAATCTTGTTGACATTTAACCTAAACATAATCTGCCCGCTGAAAGATTTGATCCTCCTAATGCAGGATTGTCACACATGGGGAATAATATCCTCTGTCAGTTAGTAGGGAGACACTGAGAATTTTAGAACAGAATCATGCTATTGAATATTCCCTTTTGTGTCTGAAGACTTTTTGAAAAAAAAAATATGAAGTCTAAAGAGAAATTTTACAAAGGTATATACAATTAAATTGAGCAAGTGATCATAGTAGCGCAAACTGCAGGTATAAGTGGCCAGCCTACACGTACAAACGCCCATGCTAATCTATGGTTGCATTGCTTCACACACCAAACATCAAATCTTAGGAGTGTCATATGTTCCTTTAGGTAGGTTATCTTTGGTTCAATTCTGCCATTATCAGTGGGTTATAATCATTGCATGAGCATCATGAGTAATTTTTAGTAAAATATAAGGATGATTTGTGGCAACCAGCTGTTGATTGATTTTTGATTGATTTTTTCTTTTTTTATTTTTGAACCATTGTGATGTTTGCAGAATTTGATATCATTACATACCGTTATAGAGACTTAATTTAAGATGCAACAATTTATTTAGAGTTTATAAGACAATGGTGAAGGGGGTTTAAAAAGATTTAGTGTGTGGTCCTCTTTGAACATGCCTAAGGGCAGCAGCAACTGAACTGCCAACCAAATTCGTTCCAATTTCTAATATGACAACTACCGTCTGCAGATCCTGTTCATCTTACACATAAGCTCAAATTAATTGTGGTCGACAGTCATGGCACGGTCATCGACACCAGCTCTTTATAGTAGTCGTTCCAATTGTAATTGAAATCAATTTGGTCACCAGTTACGTTGTTGCTGTGACAACCAGTTGATTGGCCGTTAATTTGACTAAACCCACTGAAGTTGGATCATGGGTTCCTGTTTTTTCTGACTCATTTCTGACAAAACAAAGTCCCACGATGCTTCCAGTGGTGGTATGTCATCATGTCATATTGATTGTAATGTCAGGTTTTAGAAGTATATTCAGCTTCTTTTTGTTAGCATCAATTACAAGACCAGCATGGCTTAAGGAGTAAATTTAAAAAAAAAAAATCAGGAAGAACAGAAAAAGACATTTCATTACTGATCAAAATGGAAGAAAGGTGGTGGTGAATGCTTTCATGACTTCTATGCAACATGCTAGTAAACTTTTAATTGAGAGTCTTGGGAGTGCTATTCCAGCATTTGAATACTTCACCTTGTTGGTGTTATATTTCATCTTTTAAAAATAATAATTTTAGATGCATTTTTTTGGTCTCTCTCTCATTCTCTCAACACACCACAAATCACATCTCCTACAAGGAGTTTTGTTTGTTCAAAATTATGTTTGATAGCGATGGTCGGTCATTGCAGGAAGATACCTGACAGTGTAAAAAATATTGTGTTATTGTGAAGTACTGAAAGCAATACTATACACAGCAGTTGAAGGGGTCTTAGCGATAAATAAGCTGCACTTTTAGTGAAAGGTGATTCAGCAGGCCAGGAGTTCTTCAAGCATTTCAAAACTTGTACACAATTTTCAAGGAGCGAAAGAGAAAACCTCTTGTAAGCAAATTCTAAACCAGGAGTTAGCAAACAGTAATAATCTAGTATGGATTTTTAAGTTACTGATTGAACTTGCTTAGGAGAGTTCATGAAGCAGTTTTAGAATACCAACACAGTAAACAATATCATGTGTCAGGGAAGTACAATTAATCCATCAGTTCTATGAATCTTTGTGAAAGTTTGACATGGAAATAGCAGAAAATACTGGCCATAGTCCAGAATATTGAATATGAAAACAAAATTGCAGTACAGATCAAATTGATTGTCCCAGTTGATATTAAACATGTGTGCAGACAGCAGTCAAAATACTGATATGTTAAAAAATTATGTTGTATCTTTTAGTATTTTTGTGGAAATTTCTTTTGGGGGAGGGGACAAGGGACAAGTACAAGATACTTGGAACCTGACGTGGACATAAAGGGGGTTCCTCTTTGAAGCATGACAAAGTGTTGGTGCAGTGAATGTCATTTTGTATCGCCCTTAAACGATGATGTTTCTCTTCTCTTTTTGTTTTTCTCGTAGATACTCATTGTACTATATTCAGCTCTATGAAAAGAACTTCATGTTCCTTAAGAGTATATCATATTAGAGCAAATTGTAAAGCCTCAATGTCATAATTGCAAAACTGAAAAAAAAGGATGCCAAATATTACAGAAAGACAAATGTGCCACAACTTACCCTGCAAATGGTAGACCGATATCTGCGCTTTACTGTGACTCCTTTTCCATGTTCATCATGTTATCATTCAAGAGTGATGTTTTCTGTTTCAAAGTTGCATTTTTTTTTCCTGTTACTGCTATATGTCTCAGTTCTTCTTGTAGTTGCCTTAGTTTGTTATCATAGGCATTTTCTCATTATCTGACCAAATCTCCATCCAACCGGTGCTTGTTTCTTTCGCTCTCATCAGAATTCTATCAAATATTTTGCTCCAGATGTTAATATTTCTGGTAAAATTACTTTTAAAGTTTGGCGATTTGCTCTAGAAAAGAACAGTAATTTATAGCAAACAGGGAAATTTCTGACAATGTCGGAATCTTGCTAAGACTCATTCATGTCTGATGATTTGTTGTTGGTGCCAGGATGGGTCTTGGAATTCCCTGCATCTTAATTTCTTCCTTCACTGAGTCATACTTGAATAGCTTGTGGAAAAAGTTTGGACAACGCAAATGGCTGTGTAAAATTAATTACATCGGCAGTTTTTTCTTCTTTTTTTTTCTTTCTCTCATTTTGAGAATTCTAACATGAAATGGCATCTGGTCTTTTTTTTTACTGATGGGATGTGGACACTGAGGTATCTGCTATCACTGCACGAGTGCTGCAGTTTAATGTTTCTCTTGAACTTTGTCGATTATTTTCTTTACCTATCATGTTCTCCATTGTTGTAAGCTGTAGTAGCTCAATTTGTTTGAAAAAATAGTTCAATACATTTTGAGTAGTTGATTTAATCAAGAGCTGAATGCATCCCATCATGCTTCCCGCACTCAATAAATTTCAAATTGATGCAAAACTTGTCCTGTATAGATATAAATGATTACTCTCAGTAACACTCTGGACTCCAATCATTCCCTTATCCCTCCTCCCCCCAGTTTACCCCTCTTAGATTCTTGTGCCTTTTCAGGAGCCTTAATTGTATTTGCAGTGATAGTTACTGAAAGCAAATTGTACGCATCACCTTGAAGCAGATGTCCAGACGAATGTCCAATTTTGCCATGACGAGATTCAAAATGTGATAGGCTTTTTTTCATTTAACAATTAGGAGAAAAGTGATGTCACAAGCAATGACACCAAATGATATGCCTCATAGTTTTCTCGAGACAATGTTTGGTCTCGATTTAACGCCTCTAAATTTTAACTTCTTCTTTTTCTTCTAATCATGTAATAATTTTCTTCAGTGCCAACTGTGAGGTATATCATGTCAGAAATCCAAACCCCAATTGTAAATTTTTTTAGACACTCAATATTTGATAACACAACACTGTGAGACTGTACTGTCATTGTGGTTAAGCCTTTATGGTAGTGTTTGCGTTCCCGATGGAGGATGTTTCGGGACCTGGTTCTGTGATAAGAACCCTGGATCCTAACTTTCATGAAAGTCCATTGTACATGTACCGAAAGTCAGCTTGTACCATTTAAACATCCTTCAGTGTCATGTAGAATGTAAGATACACGGTAGCATAATAACATGCAAGCTTTTGTGAAGCAAAATGTCATATTATGACTTTACCACCAAATCATATCCTGATGACAGTTGCATTTTCAGGTACCTCAATCGGACCGACTATGGTCCTCAGGTACCAGTATCTGAATTTGGGGTCCATTGCAAACACCACTTAGTGGACTCTGAATGCCTCTAGGTCTCAAGATTCAGTACACAATAACCTGTGTGGAATCTTTATGATCCTATGTTGTAACTTTTTTCAGTGTCCTTTGTTGTATCTGTGTGATCTCTTCGTTGTTGCTGTACAAAATTTTCTATCAGATCTGTGTGGCATTAAGTTTTGACTACACATCGTCTCCTTTTTGACCCAAGGATCTTTACTCGATGTCTTAGTAGCATCCCATATGTGGTATCTGTTTAATCCTAAGTTAGGACAAGTCAACGTCTGTGAACTAGAAAGTATTGTACACCGTATCTGTAAAGTAGCACACTGAGTTGATATTGAAAAGTCCATGAGAATTTTGAAGGATACGACCTTGTGACAATGCTTATATAGTTAGCATAATTGGTCGAGTTTCACTTCCAGTATTTATGAAGACTTTCTAAATATTTGTTGAAGTTTTTTTGTACTGCTTTCTTCTGACTGAGTGCATATGTATTAGTGCTAGAGTGGAAAAGTGTCCGGTCACAAATTATCAGAGATCGTTAATTGCCCTCGCTGTAGCGTTCATTTGTATGTGACACACAGGGATCCTCTTTGTTTGAACCATTTGTCATTAGCATGTGAAGGAAATTCGACAAGTTTGGAAAAAATCTGTTAGAAATATAAGCTACTGGTCAACTTAGATGATGTTACCTATGCCAGCAATGGCACAATCCACAACCAATACATATATCCTGGCTTGCATTAAAATTGCTTGGTAATTTTCTCTTGTGAGTGCAGGGTGAGTGTCACATTCCTTGTTGAAACATATTATGTATAATACATAAATACACCCATACATACACCCATAC